>CADWAF010000327.1:0-10505 GCA_902984215.1 Willaertia magna
TTCAGTATATGCTTCAACACACATTGGTTTAGTTGGGACACACTTAACTAATGCAGAATCACCCTTCTTGATGTGTTGTGGTTCCTTTTCTAAGGTTTGGTTAGTTCTTTTATCGATTAATTCTAATAAAGTATCGAATTTACATGCAATGTGACAAGTGTGACAATCGAAAACTGGACAATAACCTGCCTTAATTTGACCTGGATGGTTAGTAATAATAACTTGAGCATTGAAAGAAACAGATTCTTTTGCTGGATCATTCTTTGCATCAGAACCAACGAAACCTCTCTTAATATCAGTAGTAGATAAACCTTTAACGTTGAAACCAACATTGTCACCTGGTCTTGCTTCTGGAACTGAAGTGTGATGCATTTCAACAGATTTAACTTCAGATGAAGCACCACCTGGAGCAAATACAATAGTCATACCTGGTTTTAAGATACCAGTTTCAACTCTACCGACTGGAACAGTACCAATACCACCAATCTTATAAACATCTTGTAAAGGTAATCTAAGTGGTTTATCAAATGGTCTAGTTGGTGGAGTTAAATCATCAAGAGTATCTAACAAAGACTTTCCTTTATACCATGGCATCTTATCTGACTTTTCAATCATGTTATCACCAGTCCAACCAGAGATTGGAACGAAAGGAATAGTATCAACTTTGAAGCCTAAAACCTTTAAGAATTTAGAAACTTCATCTTTGATTTCTTTGTATCTTGATTCAGCATAGTTAACAGTAGTATCATCGAACTTGTTTAAGACAACGATCATAGTCTTAATACCTAAAGTATAAGCTAATAATGCGTGTTCTCTGGTTTGACCTTCCTTGGAGATACCTGCTTCGAAACCACCTCTTGTAGAGTCGATAACTAAGATAGCAACATCAGCTTGGGAGGTACCAGTAATCATGTTCTTAATGAAATCTCTGTGTCCAGGAGCATCAATAATAGTAAAGACGAAATTCTTGGATTCAAACTTCCAGAGAGAAATATCAATAGTAATACCTCTTTCTCTTTCAGCCTTCAATTTATCTAAAACCCAAGCATATTTGAAGGAACCTTTACCCATTTCTTGAGCTTCCTTTTCGAACTTTTCAATAGTTCTCTTATCAATACCACCACACTTATAGATTAAATGACCAGTGGTTGTTGATTTACCGGAATCGACGTGACCAATAACGACAACGTTAATATGTTCCTTTTCTTTACCCATTTTTTTTTTTATTTAGATTATCCAAATTGTTGTCCAGATGGTCAATACAATACAGGCGTGCCAGATTTTTTATTGACAGGTAATAATCCAGTCACATTTAGTTCGTATACCAATTATGGTGGTGGAAAATCACCAGATTATACAAATGAAAGGTTAATTTCATCTATTGAACAATTAATTACTGAGCTAGCTAGAAAATATGATGGAGATAATAGAATTGCATATATTCAAATTGGAATTTTAGGATATTGGGGTGA
The DNA here is from genome assembly GCA_902984215.1 of Willaertia magna. Lineage (NCBI taxonomy): Eukaryota > Heterolobosea > Eutetramitea > Acrasida > Naegleriidae > Willaertia > Willaertia magna. The sequence continues at coordinate 1,473 of CADWAF010000327.1, forward strand.
ATTTCACACTTATCCAAATACTAATTTAATGGCTCCATTAAATACAAGACTCCGTGTATTGTCCGCTTTTTACAATCAATTTAATATTACAAAATTATTAGTTTCACAAGATTCAATGCAATACTTTTGTCCACCACTCACTGGAACAAACAAGAATGCTGGATGTGACATTGCCGTTACTTCCCCGCCATATCCAACCGTTTCATTTCCATCCATTGGATTTCATGATGATGCATTTGTTGATTCAACTTATTCAGCTACTAATGGTAAAGATTATTTCTTTTACAATAGATTACAATCTAGAATTCCAGATTTGAATACATTTTTAACTGCCACCAATGGAGGTAAAGGAGGTGGAGTGATTGGTGGTGAATTATATCCAGCGCATCAATCAAAAATATTTAAAACCACAACACCAACAGCTTGGACAGGTCAGGATTTCTCTCAATGTGTGAAAATGACTAATGCTACGTGGTTGTTAAATGATTATGTCTTTTCTACTTTAACTACTAATACCAATGAATGGTATACTGCAAGGAATGCTTCATTAATGTTAGGTTATGCCTTTACATTGAGAAGTGTGGAAATGACAAGCATTACAAGTACTGCTTTAACTTTAACGTTTGAAATGGAAAATATTGGAAGTGCACCATTCCCATATTTAGATATTCATTTAGCTGTTTATTTAAGAAATGCAACAACTAAAGCATTGATTACCTCTAATGAAACAATTTCAATTTATCAATTAACTCCTGCAAGTGGTTCTCAACATATTAAAGTAAATTTAAAGTGGTCAACCCCCATTACAATAAGCCCATTAGTTTATGTGAATTTGAAGAGTAAACAAGTTCCATCAAATATTCCAATTGCATTTGCTGTAAGTGGCGCACCTACAGATGGTTCTGATTTTTTGGTTATTTCCACTGTTGAACAAATTTCAAATAATAATAATAATGGAACAAGTCCATCGTTATCTTCTTCACAATCATTGGTGAAGACAAGTTCTAGTACTAGCACTAATATTGGAAATAGTCTTGTTGTTGCTTATTGGATATTCTTTATCATTTCTTTATTTAATTTATTGTAAAATACAAAATTATTTAAAAATATAAATCTTATTACGAATATAATCAGTTGTCAATACAGTTCCATTTAAATTATCAACAGTAACACCAATAGGTGCATTACTTTCAAAACTTGTCTTTAACTTTCCAAAAGCATCAAAAATATGAATTTCAGATGAAGAATAATCAGATACATAAATATCACCATTAGTTTTATCAATTGAACATTGATAACATAAACGCATACATTCATTTTCAATACTTTTAATAAAAGTACCATCCTTTTCCATTAATTGTAATCTTTTATTATCTCTATCAACAATAATTAAATTTTTATCTAAAGTTAAACAAATACCTCTTGGATAATTAAATTCACCATTTCCACTTCCTTCTTTACCAAAACTTTTTAACCATTTTCCATCAATTAATGAAAAGATTTGTATTTTATTACAATCTGTATCACAAACATATAATAAACCATCATTTTCATCTAAAGTCATACCTAATGGACTTTTTAATTGACTTTCTTTTGTATTAAATTCATTATTTGTTAACATTTTACCATTTAAACTATATCTATAAATAATATTATCTGAACATCCAATTAATAAAGTTTTTGTTCTTTCTTCTAATAAAATACTATGTGGTGTAGATTGTAATTTAAATTTAAATTGAAAATGTCCATTTAAAGTAAAACATTGAATTTGTTCATTACCAAAATCAGAAATATACATTAATCCATTTTCTTCATCAATTACAGTTGCATATGGACTTCTAAATACACTATTATCATTATAAAAATATCTATAATCTGTATATATTTCTTTTAATTCATCTTTTGGATCATTACAAGAAATGGTTTGAATTAATCTCAAGTTTTTCCAATTAATTGGAATTAATTTTTTACTGGTTAATTTAAGTTTTAATTTTTGGAATAATAAAGTAATGGAAATGAATGCATCGGCAGCGCTATCATAGTTATTTTTATTGTTATAGAACTCATCTTCATTGTTAGTGGTACAGATGGATAGATCTACGAAAAGTCTCTTGCAATAGTGTTGTTGGGACATTTTTTGAAGATGAATTAAAGATCTTTTTGGTGTTGTCAATATTTACAACGGAGGAAAATAAAAAAAAAAAATCGAAAAATTAGAAGGCCTCTATGGGAATCGAACCCATGACCTCTGTCTTACTAGGACAGCGCATCTGCCGACTGAGCTAAGAGGCCTTGTTATTTCAGATATAAAATATGAGTATAGATGTAACTGATTACTGCGTTAGTTTTTTGTTTTATTTGACTAGGTTATTGGCAATGAATGTTGTAATTCCATGGGCATTGGCCTGCTGAGTTTTGTGGGCAATTAATTTCATAATTCCAGTTACAAACTTGTGTGTTAATTTGTTGACATGAAATTTCATAGTGCCATTTGCAAGTTTGTCCGTATGTTACACCATCACAGTCCATCAAGTATTGCCATTTACAATTTTCTCCTGGTTGAACAGATTTACAATCCATTTGATAGAAAACCCATCGTTGGGATGGTGGTAGATATTGATGGGTGCATTTAGGTTGATAATAGGACGGAAAAGTTGGTTGGTATTGTGGAGGAACAAAAAAAAAAATCTTAACAAATAAAACCAATTTATTTAAATTCTACAACCAGTTCTATCAGTTAAAACACTTGGACAAGTAACTCTCTTAAAATATGCATTTGGATTATCAGCATTCTTAAAATCATTAAATCTCCAATAACAACCTTGTTGTAAAGCTGCAGGTAATCCAGCACATTGACTTACACTCCAAACCCCGCCATAACGATTACCGCCATTCCAAGAGCCAAATTGAGGAGAACATCCATCAAAAATGCCTACACCACCTCCAGGCATTAAGATATCAAAATGACGTTGACCTAAATCATCTCCTCTATTGGTTACTTGGACAATCATTTTTGTATTTGCTAAGGCTGTATCGGTGAAGAGTAATTCATAACATGAACAACAAGGTACTCCATTACTTGCTGCAAATCCGTATAAAACACCTCCGATTGTGAATGGTTGATTGTTAGTACATGTTACGGATTGACCTGGTTCACCACCTCCACCGCAAATGTTTTGGGTATTTGGAGAGACTGGAGTAACACCATCTTTCTTACAAGTTCTTACATAGGTTTGTCCATTTACATTACTTGGCCATGCACATGAAGGCTATTATATTGTATGTTTTTGTAAGTCCAATTAGAAAGTGAATAGATTAATAATGAATACAAAAATTAAGCCTTAACTATTTTGAAAATGATAACTTACTTTACAACAATCCCAATAACGAGTTGTCTTTGCTAATCCTTCATAACCATTTGGTGATGGAGTTGGAGTTGGATTTGGTTTACTACCGCAACATTGTTGATGACAATATGAACCATCTGGATTACCACTGTTATTATCGTTAGTTAGATCATTATCATTTAAAGACAGACATGATGAAAATCAATGAAAGTTGTTTTAATAATCATTTGATAATAATAATTAACTTACCATGCTGCAGGAGAAGCCCAACTACAATCGCATTGATATGTTGCATCGGAAAGTGCCTTCTTGTTCTTCTTCTTCTTTTCACTGAAAAGTTTTTTAAACAAAGCCTTTTCAACTCTTCTTTCAGCTCTTCTTCTTCTTTCTTGTCTATTTCTTCTTCTTCTTCTTTCACCAATACCGGCAATAACTTTATCTTCTAATGGTAAGCCTTGAGTTCTCAAATATGCTTTACCTAACTTTAATCCTACTTTACCAATCTTCTTTAAAATTTTACCAAATTTAATGTCTGATTCTGTTTGTTTGTTTGTGGATGTTGCTGCAGTGACAAACAAGATGGTTGCCAATAAAGCAACTAATAACAAGAAGACTTGTTTCATCTTTGTGTTATCCGGTGTATTTATTTTTTTAATGAGATGAACTGATAATTGAAGTTTGTGATTGCAGATTTGTTGGTTCAAGTGAAAAATGATTGTAATTGAGTTGATTGATTCGAATCATAGATTTCACGAAAGGTGAATTGTTAATTTGCGATTGTCACAAATTGTGTTCACAATTATTTGGGTTTATTAAATTAACAATTTCGTTTTAAAATGTAAAGTTGTCTATGGACTACAACAAACTTTAAAAAGAAATTTCTTCCAAACCATTCTCTCCATTATTGTCATCATTATTGTAATCCCCATTATTACCATCAACAACAAACATTCTTTTAGGTTCAGTTCTAGCAATAATTCTCCCTTTTCTAACATTATAAAGAATTTCTGATTGGAATCTTAATGCTGAAAATGAATCATTTGTGTTTAAAACTATAAAATTTGCTTCATTACCAATTTTAATACCATATTTGTTATCGTCAATTTGTAAAGTTTTTGCACTATTATAGGTAATATAATTTAATGCATTTTTTAATTCTGAATATCCCATTAATTGACAACAATGTACCCCCATATGTAATACCTTAAATTAATTATCACAAAATTTAACACATTAAGGCAATTAACATTTATACAACACAAATTAAAAATATATAAATAACATTAATTAAATAACATAAATATAAACATACCTGTAACATATTAGCATTACCCAATGGATACCATGGATCAAATACATCATCATGTCCAAAACAAACATTTAATCCATTCTCCACTAATTCTTTCACTCTAGTTAATCCCCTTCTTTTTGGATAACTATCAAATCTACCTTGTAAATGAATATTAACTAATGGATTTGAAATAAAATTTAAATTTGACATCTTTAAAAACCTAAATAACTTAAAAGTATAAGCATCATTATAAGATCCCATTGCAGTTGTATGTGAAACTGTAACTTTACCTTGATATTTATTTTTAATGGTTTCACTTGCTACAACTTCTAGAAATCTGGATTGTTCATCGTCAATTTCGTCACAATGAATGTCAATAAGTTTATTATTGTATTTTTTTGCTAATTTGAAAATGTGACGTATGGATTCAACACCGTCTTCACGTGAGAATTCGTAATGTGGAATTCCACCAATGACGTCAACACCGTCCATTGCGACGGCCTTTTCAAAAAGTTTAAGGCCAACATTATCACAATCATTGTCACAAATATTATTGTCACAATCATTACCTTGAAAAGAAACTATTCCTTCTTGTGGAAAGGCAACAATTTGAATTGTAATCAACTCTTTCATTTCCTCTTTCAATTCAATCATTGCTTTCAACGCAATTAACTCTCTATCAGTTGTATCAATATGAGTTCTAACAAATTGTATTCCATTTAAAATTTGTAATTTTAAAACTTTTTTAGCTCTTTCTTTAACATCATTAATTGTTAAATATTTTTTACGTTCTGACCATCTTTCAATTCCTTCAAATAAAGTACCACTTTCATTCCATTTTGGTTGACCTGCTGTCATTGTGGTATCTAAATGGATATGTGGTTCAATAAATGGTGGTAATAATAATTTACCGTTAAGATTAATAATTTTATTATAATTTTTATTTTGATATTCATGTGTAGTTAATAATTGTTGTTCTTGTTGTTCGAGTTCAGTATTGTTGGTATTGTTATTGCTGACCTTAATGATATTGGTAATGATACCATTTTCAATTTCAATGTGATGTAAGGTATTGTTGTCATTGTTATTATCTAGTTGTTGTTCTGATGGTGGGAGAAATAGTTTAGCATTCATCCATAATTGTTTATTGTTATTATCATTACTAATGTTGTTGTTGAAATTTTCGGATGAGAGAGAAATGTCTTGCTGAGCTACTGGTTGTTGTGTTAACATTTTTTTTTAGAGCTAAAACCTTATGTAAACCTTCCAAATTCATTCCACGTGGAATGAAATTTTACAATTTATAAACAGTTACAACAAAGTTTTTAATTAAATTAAAATTAAGTTTGTAAATTACATTTATTTCAATAGTTACAGTTACAAATATAAAAATTAAAATTCTACCTCATTGTTAAAATATTTTCTTTTCCATCTGTTGCTACATAAGGCGCAATCGTCACTCCTTTTGTTTGTTTCACATTATTCACACTACTGCTACCACCACTATTCACAAGTGCTGATTGTAAAGGTTTTCTTTTTACAGGTAATACTTTATAACTAATTTCCTTCTTTTCCAATCTATCAATCACTCCTTGTTGCTCATTATTATCAATGTACTCCTCTTCTTGCTTTCTATCTGAATAAATTAATAACTTTAAATTATTTTCACTGTCTATACTACTAGCTGTTGTCACTATTGACTTTCTTTTCCTTCCCTCTTCACCACCAGCACTGGTACTATTATGATTATTATTAAGATTACTAATATTAATATGATTCGTATTGTTAATACCATTATTAGGTTGTAATACCAATTTATTAATTGCCTTAGAATGTTTTTGTAATAATCTTTCATTATCTTTAGCTCCCTCTAAATCTAATGATAATCTAATACATTTCCCTTCATTCAATAAATTATCATGTTCTAATGATTTCATTTTCAACATTAATTCTTGATTTTGATCAATTAATTTAGCAATTTTCATTTCTAATGATGATTGTTCTTTTATAAAGTGATATTCTTTATTCTTTAATTTAAATAATTGTTTCTTTAATTTTTTATATTTTTCTTCTAATTGACTTTTAGATTCAATTAATTCTTTTGATTTAAAATCAAATTGTTGTTGATCTATTTCTCTTTCTTCACATAAAACTTTATATGTTGCTAATTCATGATTTAAACATTTCACTTCATTTGTTAACATTTCTTTTTGATTTTCTAATTTTTTAATGATACTTTCTAATTCACGTATTTTATCTTTAGTACCTTCTGGATCTAATGATAATTCAATTTGATACATTTCTAATCTTCTTTTTAATTCATCTACTTCTTTAGTTGATATTAATGGTACATTATTACTGACATTAGTATTAACATTATTAAGAACCTTACTATATTGATCTTTAATCTCTCTTCTCATTTCCATTAATAATTCTTTTACTTCTGAATTATTGTTCGCACTATTAGCATTGTCTTTTACTACTTCCTTATCGGTCAGTTTGTCATCCGTCTGAATAGAAGTATGATTTACATTCTTACTACTTTCCTTAATACTCGCCCTATAATATTCATTATTTAATTCTTCAATAATATCATTTAAGGCATATTGCTTTTCAATATGTTTTTCAATTTCTTCTTCCTTTTTGCCTAATGCTTTTTCTAACTTTTTAATTTCAACTTCTCTATTTTGAACTAATAATTTTAAATTTAATAGTTCCTTTTCCATAGTTGTCATCATTGACACATGTTTATTACTATTTTCTTTTAATACTTCTTGTTGAATGGAAGTTGATTGTTCTTTAATAAATGTTAAACATTCTTTCTTTAATTTCTCTAAATCGTTTCTTAAATCATTTACCGCTGTATTACTTTCTTTTTCACAAACGGCAAGTTTCATTTCGTATTGTTGTTTTAATTCTGATAAAGAATTAATCAATTCATTCTTTTCTTTCCTTAATAATTTAATTGTTTTTGTTAATTGTTCAACTTCTTGACACGACACATTTAATTCGCTTAATAAATTTTCATTATCTTTTGAAAATTTATTTATGATTTGATCCTTCACTTGAACTGCATCTATAAATTGTTCCAACCTTTTAGCTTGCTCTCCTAATTCATATGCCGCTAAATCCATCTCCTCTGACTTTAATATCTCTAAATGTTTCTTTTGCGCTTTAATAGATTTATTTTGAATAGATGAATAAATTAATAATAAATGACTCAATTTTTTATAATCAATTAAATCTTCTTCTTTAAATATTTCTTTCTTAATTGTCTCTTCAATAAATTGTTCATTATTTTTTATAGTGTCATCTACTGTTTTCATAATTTCATTTGTTATAAATTTTGTAAATTGTATCTTTGCATTTTCAGAGCCATTCACACAATAGGTATCTTGTAAAATCTTAACCATTTCATCAAAACTTAATTTGGAAATATCATAACAAGATCCAACAAAGAAATCTTCTAATGAACTAAAAACACTTTGATCTAAAAATTGACTTAAATTTGCACATGTTGTAATAAAACTATTTACAATTTCAGAACTATCTCCATTTAATTTTACTCTTGTCATTTTGTCACTTAATTTTTTAGTTTGTTTCTCTAAATTCTTTACATGTTCACCAATAAATTCTTTTCTAACATTAGCAATAGAACTGTCATTATTAACAGAAATACTTTTTTGAAAATCATCTTCATTCGTTTCATCTTCTTCTTGATTAACATTTTCTTCATGAAAATTAATTTCTTCAGCATTCTCTTCCTCATCAACACTACCATTATCCTCAATTTCATTCTCATCATTGTCATCATCTTCTCTATTATTATTTTCTTGTGAAAAATAACTTGCATTTTGTGTATCCACAACAAAATTTTCAGAAACAAAAGAAAATAAAGAAGGATCAATAGAAGATGCATCTAACATTTTCTGTTTTGATAAATCTAAATTACTGTCATCTTCTAAGAAAGAGGCTAATTTTCTTTCATTCTTTTTCTTTTTTGATTTATATTCTTCTTCGTAATCCTCTTCAGTGTTATTAATCATTTCGTTATTATTTTCATTTAATTGTTGAATTGGATGATTGGAAGTGAAACTTAGTTCGTTATGAATGTCATCTTCTATTGAAGATTTACTTAAATAATTAGATAATTTGGAAGAATAAGCTGTTTTATTTGAACTAGTACTATTAATTACTAAATTATCACTATTGTGTGTTATTGGATCAGATATTAAGGGACTTATTAAAATTTCTTCATTGCTTATGTTTCTAAGGCTACCACTATTATTAAGATTATTATTATTAATGGTAGTATTGTTATTATTATTTATTATCATATGATTTGTAGTTATTAATTGTTGCGTAACAGTATGGATACTACTTTGAGATAAACTA
>CADWAF010000331.1:0-42253 GCA_902984215.1 Willaertia magna
ATAGTGAATCTGAGGAAGAAGAGGAAGTTGAGGAAGAAGAGGAAGGTAAGGAGTGAATTTAGGACTTTGTGCAAAAGTTTGGTTTTTTTTTATTGCAAAGAACATTGTATTTTTTACCCATTTTCAACTTTGTATTTTTTTTTCCAACTTTTAGGACATTGCGGTTTTTTAGCATTAAAAACTCAAAAATAAAGACCTCCAGAAATTAAAAATCAGAAGTACCTTTCTGCTACTAGGAATCTGGAGCAGAAAAAAAAAATCTGCAAAAAATGAGTTTACTGGGACTACTTTACAATTAATAATTCAAAAGAATAATTTACATCAAACTATTAACAAATTCGGAAATATTGAAATTATTAATAAACAATTTGGGTTTTCCAATCAATTTAACTTACTAAATGAAATTAAATTCCACTTAAAAAGACCATTTGACCTTCTAATAGATAGTGACATACTCTACGTTGCAGATTCTGGAAATCGTAGAATTTGTCTATTTGATTTAGAAGGTAATTATAAGAAAGTTTTTATTGATCACATTCCAGCTCCTACTTGTATTATTTTAGATGAAACAGATAATACTATTTTAATTGGAGGTAAAGATGTTATTTATAGATATTCAAAGGATAGTTATTTATTAGATAAATATGTAAATAATAATTTAGAATATATTTTTGGTTTGGCAGTGGATACATCAGTTAATGGTTATGGTGATATTTATATTTGTGATCACAATAATAGTAGAATACTCGTTATTTCTAAAAAAAGGTGATTTTATAAAAGATATTAAAGATCCTCATATTCAAAAACCTTACAGTATTCTTCTTTTAAAAGATAGAAATGATTATTAGTTGTTATCATGCCTTAAAAGTTTTTAATAAAACGGATGGCAAGTTTATTAAAACGTTAGTTGGAAGTCATAAAAAAGGAAATTTAGAAAATGAATTTAATTTTGTTAAAAGATTTCATTTTAATAAAATTAACAAACAATATATTGTATGTGATAGTGGAAATAATAGATTACAATTATTTAAAGAAGATGATATATTAGAGGATAATGATTTTCAAATACGTTGTGAATAGTAATAATAATAGTATTAAAATTTACAAATAATATTTTAATTTTCAAAATAAATGTTTTTTTTTTATTTTTAAAATGTTTAGCATTTGGAAATTACTTTTTGAAAGAGATTTTGGTCCACTACAATACATGATAGATTACTGGAATAGTCTAGACAGTGATGATGTTGACAACAGATGTTCCATTAAGATGGATGAAGAAAGTAAATTAAAGAGAAAGGTCGAAAAGTTAGCAATTTTAATGTTAACAAATAAAGAAGAAGAAAAAGATAAATTTTGGTATAAAATGTATCAATTAATTTAATTTACAATACCTTCACAAATGTCACATTTAAATACTTGTAAAATGTCAATTAATCAAAAAAGAAAAGAAACAGATGGATTATATAAAATCGATAAAAATTTTCATGACGAATATTATGATTACGATAAAGATGTTCCAGAAGAAAATTTATCAACTAAATTATATTATTTTTTTAAGTGGAAACCACAACCTTACAAATTTTTACAAAACTATAATAGAAACATTCATAAATTAGCTTTTGTTTTGTCTTTATTTGATAAAAATGGTTTAATTTTAAAGCCTTTAGGAACTACTAATGAAGACGCAGTTGAGAAGCCAATAAAAGAGTTAACAAAAGAGAAGGTAAATTTAGTGGACTGTTTAGAGGAGGATCTTGACTTGGATAAGATTGTTAAGGATGATGAAGAGGAAGAACAAGATGAAAAAGAAAAAGATAAAGAAGAGGATGAAGAAGAAAAAGAAGATAAAGAAGATAGTGAAGAAGAATATAATATTAAAGACAATGAGAAAAGAAAGGATTTTTTCAGTTTAGATGAAAGAAAGACACTGAGAAAATTAAAACTCTTAATTGAATGTTATTATGTAATGGTTGGTTATTTGCATAACTATAACATTATTCCACTGTCACGTTTTTGTTATTTTATTCTTTGTGGTAAAGAAAATGAATTATTTAAAAGAATAGACCTAATTCATGAACAGTTCGATACTAATTTTGATGTATATCACTATTACACAAGTTAAATGGCTTCTAAAGTTTTAATCGGTGAATGAGAAAAGTTTTTTACAATGAAAGTTCTTTCCCGTATGAATTTTTTTAGCGATCAAAAAGTTCATTTTTCTATCTAATTTTTTTTGAAACTGTAGATCAAAAGTGAAAATGATCTATAGAATTACTGAGGTGAGAGGAGTATCAAAATTTTGTTTTGATCCACAAAAAAAAGAGCTCAAGGAAAAGACCAAATCAAATATAGAACACAAATAATTAAGGTAAGAAGACCAATTACAAATAAAGAATATTACAAATTAATAAAAAATAATATATTTATTAAATGTTCTTGTCCGGAGCTCTTTTTCTTCTAGAACTCTTTACGATCAATTTATTCTAATGTTTTTTATTGAATTCAGTTAGATTCTTTGTTGTTTTCAATGTTTCTGGTTGTTTCTAGTTGTTTTTGGTTGTTTCTGGTTGTTTCTAGTTGTTTCTAATGTTTAGTTCTTGTTGTTTCTTATTGGTTTCGATTGTTTTTTCTTTTCTATTGCTACTTATCACTATGTATCATAATAATGTTTATAATATAACATTAATACTACTTGTTACTATATTGTATATAGTAAGGTTTGTATTAATTTAAATAAAGTATTAGAAATGGTACTATTGCTACTTATCACTATGTATCATAGTGAAGTTCACAAGTTTTCTGCATTTCAAAATACTTTATTTTTTTCAAAACCAAGATAAACAATAAGGCTAATACTTAAAAATAATTTGGCGATAAACTTCTCTTTGTATTATTGTCGAGTTCAATATTCTAAGAATAGTAACTTGTCCAAAAGAGTTTACTGCGAAAAGACTTTTTTTTTATTTTTTTTTCAATTTTTTTTTCTGTAGATCATTTTCGAGGTTCAAAATGTGTTTTAACACTAGATTTTAATTCTCATATAATTCTTAGATCATTTTTAAAAATGAGAGAAAACAAATTTATACGGGTTATAAAAAAAAATATGTACTCAAAAAAAAATATTCAAACAACAATACTACTACTATCACCACCATGGACATTTTGGATAAATTACTTACTTTGTAATATAATGTTGAGAGAAGTAATTTATTAAATAATAATAAACAAATTAATTCAGTCTCTTCATATGAAAATATTGAGAGAGACATAAATAATAATCAAATTAATAATGTCTCTTTGTATGAAAATATTGAAAGAGATATAAATATTAATAATAATAATCATTTTTCGCTAACAATAGTTGAGAGAAATAATATTATAGAAAATAATACTAGTAATAATAATAATGGTTTATTAATATTTAAATATTATAATCCAATAACTGAATCTTTTGAAGAGGTAAATAGTATAAATATTAATAAAGATATACCACAAAGTAATAATAAAATTATTAAAAAAAAAAATGGAAATAAAGGTATTAAGAAGGGACATAAAAGAAAAAATAGTAAATAATTAAGTAGATATAATGAAATTGCATTATTAAATTATCTACAAAACAGTAAAGAATGAAATAATATAGAATTAAATCAATCAAAGGAATATGAAGAATTATGTTTAAATGGTTTTTATTTATTAGAAGATTAATTAAAAAATAATATAAAAGAAATGGGAGCAGGAGTATTTAGTTATAAAATGATAATTAGAAAAATTAAACAGTTGATATGTGAATGAATGAATTTTAATAATAAAAAAGTATATGAAAATTTACAAGTTGAAAATATGTATCCTAAATTTTTTAATTTTTTTTTAAATAAATTAACAGATATGCTTATAAATATAAAAAAAATATTATTATAACTTATCAATAGTTTGGATTGGAACCTATATTAAAATTATTAAAAAAGATGGTACATTAACTGTATTTAAAAGGTGGACTGTTTTAGATATGTTTGGTGGAGGAGAAATAATAAAGAAAATTGATTGTGAATTAAATTATATTAGATTAACTATTAATTGTGATACTTGTAAAGTTATATTTGCTTTTGAATTTGAAGTTAAATCAACAATTATAAATAATACATCTAGATTAGACTTAATTATGGATATTATAGTTGTTGGATAGTTATTAAAATAAAATTAATGTAAAAATAAAACAATAAAATAAAAATTTTATTAAACATATTACAAAATAATTTACAATAATATACAATTTTGTTCTCTGAGAAAATAATATAAAAATATTAATTCTAAACAAATACTTAACCAAATCATTAAATATTTTTAAATTCTCTCAACAATAAAACGAAGAAGTTGTCATGTTTTTTTATATTTTTTTGTTGCAAATATTTATAAATAATAATTTTTTTAAGTAAATATTAAATTAGGTAAAAGAATATTTATATAAAATATATTAAACTTCAACACAAATTAATTAAAGAAACTAAATTAATTTAAAAAATTAAAAAAAAACAAAAAAATAAAAAAAAAACTAAAAAAAAACTAAAAAAAAATGCCAAAACATAACCAACCTCTAAATAATCCTCCAAAAAACAACCAATACACCAATCAATTAAATACATCTTCGAGCGCTGGCTTTGAGAGAAGTATTAGTAATGTAAATTCTTTGAATATGGAATAATTTTTAAAAGTAAGAAGTATTTTTTTAAATATTGAAAAAGATTATGAAGAAATTATGGATGAAAAGTTATGGAAAGAATATTGTGAAGAATTGGAAAAAGAATATGATAAAAAATATAAATTAAATTACATTTCAATAGATATTGATGAATCTGATGATAATGAGAATTTTAAATTATGGAAAAAAAGAAAAAAAAGAGATGAAGAAGAAAAAATTAAAGAAATGATAGAAAATAATAATTAATTTTAATCAAAAATATCATTTCAATCATCTATAATTCAACAACCTTTAGAGTTAAAATTATAACAGCCTATAAAAATTGATTATAAAATATATTTAATATACTATTTTAAAAATATTACTAAATATGAGAATATTGATAATATTTATAACAAGCTTTTCTTTTTTTATGTTGAAGATGTATTGAAATTGAGGAAAAAATATTTATATTTTAGATCATTATTATTTATTGAATTGTCTAAAGGATTTAAATATAGATAAAATCAAAAAAGAAATTGATATTATATTTAAGTTTTGTGATAAGTATATAAATGATCTGAAAGAGTATAAACAATTTTAGGATAATAATGTCACAAATAGAAATTATATTAATATTACAAATTTAAAACACATTATATTATATATAACTATATCTGAATTACTTATTTTGAATAGTACTAAATTAGAAATTATTGATTCTCTAGAAAAATCAGGGTTTTTTTAATTTAAACCAATTTCAATAAATCAAACATCATTTAAAGGAGGTGTAACTACAAGGTTTAATAATATGGATAAAATATTTGATAATTTAACAGCTTTTATTAAAAAATATAAAATATCTTACAATAAAACAAAAGAAGAAAGTTGCTTAGATAAAATGAAAATAACTTTATACCTTTAGAAGTATCATTTCTATTTACCTATAAATATAATATTACAAACACTCAAAAAGAAGACAATTACAATTACAATGTATATGATTTTTTTGTAAAATATAAAAATTAATTGGATGATGTATATGTAATTGATTTTAAAGGTGTATTGTCAAATAAAATTTTAATATTACCATTAGAATTTATAATTACACATATTAATTTAAAAACATTTAAAAAAATTTATGAATGTTGTTATATAGATTATAAATATTTGTTATTTGCTAGAGAAGAATTAAATTATAACAAATACTTGCAGTGGAATGAAAATGATAAATTTTTAATAAATTATAACTTTTTTAATCAATAAAATATAGTTCTAGAATATAGTGAAATTAAATATTGTTATAATAATACTAAACATTGTTATAAAATCCTATTTTTAAATTATCAAGACCGAAAATAATATGTTAATAATAATGGTTTGGTTTGGATTAAAAGATGTGATTTAAAAAAAATTTTAAAAACTAAATATTTAAAGAATGCACTTTGTATTTTTGTAAAAGGTGTATCTTTTGAAAGAAAAATATTTAAAATATTAAAAAATAAAATAGATTAATCACTACCATCAGTTTTTGAATTGCATGATTTATTAAAGTTTAAAAGAGACAATAAAGATGCTATTCAATATAATAATGATATAAAAAGAAAAATGAAAAAATTTAAAAAACATATATGTCATTATCATTATAATATTAATTATTTATTAGTTCCTAATAAAGGTGATAACCATAAAAATTATGTTTATTAAAATTTCAGAAATGTTTCTGTTTATATTTAATTGAATTTGAACAAAAAAATTAAAATAATAAAACTTTATCTTTAAAACAAAATTATAAAAATTTTTTTAAAAAAAATGTTAAAGCAAAAAACAAACACTCTTTGAGTACTTAAGAGAGTATTAATAATACGTTATTTTAAAATAAATAATAAAAAAAGAATAACAAATAATTACATTAAATTATTTTAAACAACATTTACAATTATTTTTTTATTTTTCAATACCTTATCTTTTAATAATTCCATTTTCTTTATTTTATTTTATTTTATTTTTCAGCCTTTATTAACTATTTACTTTTTTTGTTATCCATAAATTGATTTATTTTTATTTTATTTTATTTTACTTTTATAAGGATTTATATTTCAAATATTATTAAATAACATTATTGTTATAATAAATAATAATAAATGTTTTAAATAATGTGGAAGAGAGTTATAAGGATATTGGTTTACAAAAAAATAGTTTACAAAATAATTGTTTCAATAAATAATGTTAATTTTGATAAAAGAATTTTATTAATATTTTATTTATTTGTAAATTATAATTTTTTTATTATTTTAATTTATTTACTTTCTTGTTTAAATTACTTTAATATTACTTACCTTTAATCTCAAAAAAAAATATCAACACCTCTTCGCTTAATTGTTGAAAAAATAAGAAACATTTAAAGTTTTATTATAGTACAGTACTTTGTAAGAATTGTCTTCACTTTATTGTTAAAAGAAAACTATTGGAAGTCCCATACTATTTATACTTTGCAAGAACAAATTGTTTTTGCTTTATTATTGAAAAAACCATATACTATAACAATATCTTTATAACAATCTTATACTTTATCATCAAATACCAAACCTATTAATCAAGATCAAAAAAAGAACTATTAAAATAATTAAATGCAAAAAAAGATTCCATATTAAAAATATATTCAATGAAAATAAAAAGAAAGTAGTTGTTGATTTAGGTGTAAATAATGGTGATAAAACTATTATTATTAATTATCTTGATGATAAACATTATAGAGGACAAATTGAATACTTTTGTTGTATATTTTTTACTTTTTATCATGTTAAAGTTGTTTATATTTCTAACTTTACCTTTAAGAAGAATAAAGATTATTGTTTTTACTTTGATGAAAAAGAAGAATAATGTGAAGAAAATTTTAATGAAGAAGATTCCAAAATAAAATTTAATGAAGATGATTTTAATAAAGAAAAAGATGAAAATTCTTTTATTCATTTAATAATATTCGACAATAATTCTTTTAATTTATAATAATTTCATTAATAAATAATATTTATGTGTTCTACTACTATTGTAAGCTCAATTTTGTTTTTATAAAGTCTCAAAACTTTTTTAAAAAAAATAAAAAATATTTCAAAAAAAAATATTTCAATAACCAACCACTTACCTCAAATAAACTCTTTGCAAAATGTTGAAAAAGTTAACAACAACTAAAACATCAATTACTCTTCACTCTCAATTATTGAGAAAGTAAATAACAATGTACAAAACATCTCTTCATAAACACATAAACAGCTGAAAGAGATAATAATAATTAAAAAATACTTTTATCTTTAAACAATAACTCTTCACAGAATGTTGAAAGAGCTATAAATAATAATCAAATTCAAACTCTACAAAAGAGAAATAATTTACAAAGTACAAGAAATGAAAGAAAGAAGATAATAAAAAATAGATAAATATTAATAGATGTAAAAGACGGGTTTAATGAAGATAATAAAAATATATATTTTTTAGGTGCTTCAAAAGAAAAAAGAAAGTATATATCTTTAAAAAAAGAAGAAAAAAAATATTAAACTAAATGAAATACCACAAAATTTTTATAATGATAACCATATATTTAAGAAATATATCAGTTTTAAAAAAAAGCATAATAACCATTTTGTAATATTTATCAATAAAGAAATAAAATGTACTTTAAATTATATTAATATAGGTTATTTCTTTAATTTATCTTTTAAACAAAATAATGATTTTTTTATTACTAGTTGTTATAATAAAAAAGAAAAAAATAATAAATTTATTTTTCAAGATTTAAAAAATAATCTTTTTATTGAAATTAAAAACAAAACTTTAATAACTAAATTAATTTATGGATTAAATTGTATATTATATTTAGGTTATGGTATTTCTTTATTTAAATTAATGATTCAATTATTTTTAATTGACAAACAATTTTTCAATAGTTTAGTTACTGAAATAATTGAAGAGAATAAAAAAGAAAAATTAATTTTAAATTAAATTTAAATGAAGAACAATTAATAAAAAAAAGAAAACTTAATTTATATGTTAAAAATTAAAAGTCTATAACTGATATAAAATAAAACAATTTAAATTCAAAATTAAATTTAAAATTAACTAACTTTAAACAATTATATAAAATTAAAAAAAAAGAAATATTTACAATCACTAATTATTATAAATTTTAAAAATGTATTATGTTACTAAAAGATAAAGAAAAAATATAAAGAAATTGTAATGTTATTTATTAGTGATTTAAATAAATTTATAATAGATATTTTTAAAGATACAAACAAATTGAAAATAGATCTAATGTTCAAACTTATGATTATATTTTAAAATATAATTGTAATAAATCTAGAAAGAAATAAGATAAAGAAGGTATTATAATATTTGGTGTATCTTTAATGAATTCACATGTTTTAAATAATCAAAATCTATTAAATATATTCCCAATCTCTTTATAGTTTGGATCAAAAAGTTTATTAAAAATTATTTCTCTTATTTTTAAAAATCAAATCAATAGCATGAATGTTATTGAGTTTGAATTGAATAATATTAAATATATTATTAATATAAAGAATTTTTTTGTGGTTGATTTATTTTGTAATTTATTAATTTCGAAAAGATTAAGTACAATAAGTTATTGTTATTATTGTGATTCTACTAATTGTAAAGTAAAGGGAAGCGAAAGAAAAGGTAGTAAAAAATTAAGTAATTTTTTTGAATTTAAACATTCATAAATAATTTTATGTTTTTTACATATAAAGAATGTATTTATAAAACTTTATTGAAAATTACTTTAATAAATGAAAAAATTAATTACTATAATTAAGAGAAAAATATGCAAATAATAGTGTTATGAAATATATTATTAAAAATATAATTAGTAGTAGTGAGATAGATAAAAAAAATTTTAATTTATATATGTACATTAAAAGAGTATATGTTAATTATATATTTAAAAATTATGAAACTTTATTTAAAGATATCTTTGAAGAAAGAAAATCATTAAAATTAAAAAAAATATAGAGTAGTTACATTAAGATATTAAGTATTATTAATGATGGTATAAAAGATAAAAATATTAATGATATTTTAAAAGATTTACAAATAGAATCTAAAAATATATATAATTTGTTATCAAATATGAAAGTTCATAGTTGTTAGTATATACAAAATTTAATTTTAAAATCTTTACTATCTAGATTAACAGATTTTGCAAATGAAGAATTTGAATATTTATATAAAGTTATTTGGAAAATACTTTTAAATTGTATTCAGAAGAGATTTAATAAAGGTGAATATTGGTATTGTTTTTTTGGAGATATACCAAAAATTTTTTATAATTTGTCAGATAATTTAATTAATACTAATAATACTAATATTTTAAAAGGACCTTATATAATTAATTGTTTTTTTGAAAATAATAATAATATTAATATATAATTGACTAATACTGATTTTTTAAATGATGATTTAGAAGAATAATTTGATAATGAAAATAATTTATAAGAAAATATTTCTGATATTAATGTTTTTATAGAGAGCAATGATATATATATTAAAAATGTTGCTAAATTAATATATTTGGATAAAGTTTTAACAATTAATGATATTGAAAGTAATAGAAAAAATAATAGTATTAATGATAATATTACTAAAAAGTCTATTGAATTAGTTCAAATATTATGTTATTTTTATTTAAAATTATATTTATCAAGTCATAATCAATTTATCTGAAATAAGCAAGAACAAAGAGTTTATGAAAAGAGTAGAAATATTATAGAGAGTAAAAGTTTAATTATTTATAATAGTGAAGCATTTACTGTGATAGATTCAGATGTGAAAAATAATGATAATAAATTCTTTCAAAGTTAATATGATTTTATTTCAACTCTTTTTTAGGATAATCTTAAAACAATATATATACCTGAAACTGATGTTGAAGGTTATAATATGTAATTATTATTATTTTAAAATTATCTCTCAACTTTTAAAGCGAAGATTTATTATTTTTTTATTTAAAAAAAATCAAAAGGTAAGCCTGTTTTCAATACTTCTAAATAAAAATTTATTATTTTTTTTATTATCTAAAAGTTCAATAGCTCAGACTTATTGTAGTAGGAAATTGTGTGCGAAAGTGCTATAGCTTAGAGGTGTGTGTGTACGCAACTAATAGTGAGCGACTTTAGTTCGATTCTATCTAATTTAAATTTTTTTGTTGTTTATTGCCTGTGTCTTTCTTTTTCATTTTTGAAGCTTCTTCAAAAGTTTTATTTGTAAACTTCGAGTTCCTTCAAAGTTTTGGTTGTAATCTTTGGTTGACTTTCAAAACCCATCCACCGATTAAAACCGACCCTTGCGTGGTAGTGTGATTTAATAAAAGTATTGGCACTTGCGCTGTTTATTCGGAAGCCATGAAAAGAGATAAATTACAATCGGTTGCTGTCTCACCATTTATTGAAGGTCCGTTCCAACCATTTTGTTATTTCCTTTATTTAGATAAAAAGGTAAACTACCGTTATTACTATGACCCTTACTTTGGCGGTAAGTATGGTAAAAAAGAGGATGTAAGAGTTGAGAACGGTACACCAGTAGGAAAGAATGGATTCAAAAGGCTTACTGACAAATTAGGTTGTACTCCTGTTTTTGGAATGCAAGTTTTACTTGGTTTCCATTAGTTTCTGTTAAAACAAAATTTGAAAAAGGTATTATTAAGGTGACACAAAATGAATTTGGTAAGTTAATTTGAATTATTATTTTGTGATAATTGTTATTTTGACAAACAAAGGAACTTGTGTATTTTAATGTTGTCAATAACTATATTTATTATTTAATTTAAACAATTTTTATTTACATTTTAATATTCTCTTTGGTCCATAATTTACGCAACAAGGGCGTCCATAATTTACGCAACAAGGGCTATTGAGTACACACAGAATTAATATCTGTTTTAAAGTGGCTCTTAATCTTTTCTATTTTCATTTCTTTCTTAAAGGCAATTGATTCCTTAAAACGATGATGTGTATCTAACATTACAATGGATATTTCACTTTCTAAATTTCTAAATAACTCTTCAGGTAACATTGGCAATATCTTTTTTTCAAACAAATCTAACCTCTCCTTAATTGGTGTCACTAAACGTTTTGTAACATTAATTGTCATTTCTCCTTCCATTGATAAATACTTTTTGTAAATATTTAATGCCTTTTCATATTTTCTATTTTCTAAATCTTCTAATTCTTGTTCAGTTACAGGTTTGTAATCAATACTTTCTTTACTATGGGAACTATGCGAACTATGAGAGCTTGTAGTAGGACTTTGAACAGATGCAGTAGGGCCTGTGGGATTTTTAGTGTTGTCGCTAGGTACAACTTCAAAGAACCTCATTTGCATTTCTATCGTTTCATCACACATATGTTTGTATTCTTGAACCTCTTCTAAGAATGAATAATTTTCAATTGAGTGTTCTTGTTTACAATAATCCTTAAATAAATGTCTTAATCTATCATTATGTAAGGTGTCAATCAATAATAATGCTTTTGCTTTCTTCCATCTTTTATTGTAAATACCATCTCTATTAATTGCAAATCCGAATATTAATGTAACAGCTGGTAAAAAGGCAATTATTGCTGAGCCACAAATAATTAAACAAATTAAGGAAAAGATTTTGTGTATGTTACTTGCATTTTGTTGAATATCAATAATATATTGCATAACTGAATCGATGCCTTCTTGATATAAACGTTTTGCCCCTAAAAAGTTCTTATTCTCTTCTAAATACACAACAGCTTCTTTAGATTTACCATCTTTAATTAACTCCTCAACTGCCTCATAATGCTCATCTAATTCACTTTCAGCACTAGTAGTTGTTTCATTAAACTCTATTGCTTTATCGCTTGGGAGCTTTAAAAGTAATTTTTGAATAGTTTCATCCTCCTCACTATCATATCTCTCTAATTGGTCTAAATATGTTAAATTTAGAGAGTATGCAGCTAAAAATAAACTATTTGTTCTTAAATTCTCATAATTCACTAAATCTTTACCAAGTATTACTAAATTCATATCTATCTTTTTGTTTTCAGCGTATGTGGCAATTATAAAAGCAAACAAAAGGAAAAAAACAAATGTATTCAGTATTAAAGCGCCTATTGCAAATAATTTAAAGTACGACAACTCTATATCTCCAAAACACGTTTTACATTTCACATAATGGCCTTTACTTTGCTTTGTCTTTGTGTTTATCATTGTTACTGGTTTTTTTATGTGTGACTAATTCAACAGATGCATCACGAAACATTTAAGGGTTTCTGCAATATCTTTTGAGAAGCTCAAAAATTTCTCTTTTTAGCGAATACCCTAATAACGGAGAAAACAAAGGTATGTTTATGGCCATGGAAAATAGAAATTGATGAGTGGTCTGATAAAACTATCTATAGTTGTTGCTTGTGATTTTAATTGTGTGAATTTGGCAAGCCGTTGTGTCACGTTAAATAAATTCTTTTATCATTTCCATACTCTTTTCATACAATATTTTGCATTTATGAGGGTCATAAGTCTCTATTGCACTTTGAGAAGGTATTCCATGTTTGAAGTATTTACCAGATACCGTACTTAAATGTTCTGCGCAAGCCACATAAATTTGGTTGGTAGCGCCCTCTAAAGAAGTCAATGTTAATAAACCAATTACGTGCTTATAAATTAAATTAAAAAGATAAGGAATGTTAGCTCCAATGCTTGTGGTAATAGTACCAGGATGTACAACATTAATTGTAAGTTTGTCAGAAAGCCCTTCTTTCTTTAATATTCTATTGAATTCATAACAAAACATAACTTCACATGCTTTGGATTGAGCATAACCTAAAAAAGGATTATATAATGAATGTTTAAAATCCAAATCATTTAAGTTAACATAACCTGACTTATGCGCCTCAGATGACACTAAAACAATTCTACTAGTACCGTTCTCAATTAAATTATCTTTTAATAAATGTACTAATAGAAAATGTGCAAGATAATTACATCCAAATTGTGATTCGTGGCCTTCTTTTGTGTATTCCAAAGGAGGACTCATTATTCCTGCATTTGCTATCAAACCTTTAATTTTAAGATTATATTTGTTAATATTAAATGCAAAATCCGCAACTGATTCTAAAGAAGATAAATCTAATTTCATGTATTTAACGTCAACATGATTTATATTCTTCTTTTGTAATTCTCTTTCAATATCTAGTTTTGCCTTATTTCCTCTTTGTTCATTTCTACAAGCTAGGATAACATTATATTTAAAACGACAGGTTAAAACCATAGCAGTATCAAAACCAATTCCCGTATTAGCACCAGTTATAATAAAATACTGATCTGAATTCAATTGTAAAGTTTGTTCTTTTTTAGTAATTAAATCATTTAACATGTTCATTAAGGGTTTAGGTCCATTAAATAAATAGTATTTAATCTTCACTAAAATCTCAATTTCACTCAACACAATATACATTCCGTAAAATGAAAAGTAAAGAAAGTAATAAAATAAATAAACCAATTCACACAGCCTTGCTATTGTTGGCGACATTTTTTTCAATCGCTTTTTCTCACGCTCTCCGAAATAACTTTACAAAATGATTGTTTATTAAATTAACAATTATTAAATTAATTGATTTATAATTATTTACAGTTCATAAAGAGAGATAATTCCATTACTATCTGTCATTAAAGCTAAATTTTGTTGAATATTAGGTACCATCATTCCATTCATCCTTGCAGCGGTTGGTGTAAACCCTGAAGTAATCCATTCAAACGTATTATTATAAATCTGATACATTGCATAAGTTGGAATACCTGTTGCTAATAAGATCTTTTTCTGAATATCAAAATGAAAATCTCCAACAACTCCTAGTACTTTATCATGTACTGAAAGTAAGGTCTTTCCGGATCGGATATCATGAACTTGTATAAAACCATCTCCATAGCCTAAACAAACAGTAAAATCATCTAGATAGGTATGGGTGTTTAATTCAATCTTGCCTGTATCATAAACAAAGGCTTTAAAATAAATAAATTTATAATAATAAATTATGTATAAGTAATTAAGGAAATTAAAATTACATACCTGGTTTGGAGGTTTGACCAGTACGTATATCAAAAACGTGAAGTATTCCTTGATCTGTTGTCGCACTAGCAACATTTGAATCGGAAGGATGAAATCTTACGCTAGATACTACATCTTGACAAAGATATACTGAATTCTCGGATTTTGTTTGATTGGATTGGATATCATCAACTAATTTACTAATATCTGTGACAAAAACCTTTTCATCGAATCCTCCACTAATTACTAATGATTGATTGGCAGGATTAACTGCTAATTGACGAATAGTATCAGTATGAAATCTTGGAAATAAATCAATATCTTGGATATCCGTTAATTCTGGATTTAAAACAATAATACCTAACTCTGAATTCATTGCTGTCACTATTCTTCTTTGATCTTTAGGTAACCATTCTAAATATCTAATATGATCATCAATTGTTTGAACTGAAAGAACTTTCCCTTCTTCTAAACTTCCTAATATTAAGAAATTACTTGCTTTTGGAGTTTGGTTTTCTGTACCACAAATAAATAGTTGTTGACTTATGGCAGGTTTAGATAATCCTTCTAAAGGTTGCGCTTGTGCTATTCCATATTCTTGTTGTCTTATATCTATTTGAAATCTTTGGTTTAGACCGGGAATTTTAGGGTTGTTGTAATTGGCAAAGTTATATTCAAGCTCTCCATTTCGTTGCATTTTATTTTGAATTAAAAAAAAATTAAAATTTTTGATTGCTGAAAGGTCTTGTTTGTAACATTTAAATGTTGCGTAAGCTAGCCGTTAAACAGTATTTTTAAAAAAATAAATTCATTAAAAAAAAGTGAATAACACCAACATCCTTCTTCGTACATTTTAGATAACACAATCAATGATAGAACAATTACTTCAGAGCTTAGAGGATGTTACCTCTAGGAGTTTAGAGGATCTCAATCATGCTTTTGAAGATCATTTAGATTGGATGACTGAATGTGTAAATAGAACAAGAGAACAAAAGATTAATGGTCAAACAATCAGTCTGTATTTTAGACCTCCTTCCGCATTAAAAAGTAGATATGTTAAACAACCTCTTCAACTTTCCCCAGTTAAAGTAAATAAACATCTTAAAACCCCACAAAAAGAAAATCCACAAAGAGAAGCCTTCGTAATTGAAAAACCAAGAGAAACACCTATCCTAAATGAACAAATCGTCTCTACCGTTCCTTCTAAACCTACAACACCTCCTTGCAAACCAAAAGCCTCTAAAAAGGTTATTGCAACTATTCCGTCACTATCATTGGATGAAGAAAACAATGTAATTTCAGAACCATCTAAGAAACAACCAACACCTAAGAAAAAACAACAATCACCTAAGAAACAGGAAATGAAACCACCTGTTGAAGTTAAGAAGCCTATACTTATTAAACAAGAACCTACAAGTGAAGAAGAAATCGTTGAGGAAACTAAGATTAGGTCAAGAAAGACAAGAAAGAATAGAAGGAAACAAGTTGACCAAAAAACAAACGCTAAAACCAATCAAGAAGAATCATGTAAAGAATCAACTAATAATAACAATACTACAATTAATAGTACTAGTATTATTAACAACACTAATACCACTATTGCCTCTATGGAAGAGACAATAATACAAAATACAACAATCTCAGCCCCAATAGTTAATATTGATAGCATTGTAGTCAAGCAAGAATTAATTGAGGAAGAAACAAGTAAAATGAATAGTATTATTAATGAAAATGTACAAACACAAGAAATTATAAAAGAATTGGAGGTTCAACCTATTCAAGAAAATAAGATTGAGCGAATTACTGAGGTTGCACCAATTATGGAAGAAGAACCAGTTGTTCAAATAGCCCAAGAAGAAAATAACCTAGAAAGCAAACAAGAAAAGATAGAAGAAATATCGGTAGAAAACAAAGAAGAGAAGGAAGAAAAGATTGAAGAAACAGAAAATGAAAGTCGACCTGTTAAGGAAGAAGAAAAGGTTGTTAAATTTGAAGTGTTATTAGAGCATAAAATCCCAGAACAAATGGAAGAAAATGCTCCAGTAGAAGATGATACCGCAAATCAATTTGCGTATGTTGATGAAATGCCATCTGAAATAATGACTGAGCCTATGAGTGCATTTACTGCTTTCAATTTGAGTGCTTTTGATATATTTGACCAAAGGAAATCAATTGGAGCAGTTTTACAACATGAGGAAAAGAAGGATAATACTGCTACTGTCGTTGTAAAAGAAGAAAGCGCAGAAGAGAAAGTAGAAGTCAACACAATGGATGAATCTGTTTGTTTAATTGAAGAAGACATGTTCACTCAAGTACACGATGCAGAAGAAAAAGATGAGGACATTTGTATTGAGATAGCATCTTCTACTGTTGCAGAATCTTTAAGGATTGGTGAACTACAACCTATCCAAACGGTTCAACAACAAGAAACAGAAACTATCACTAAGGAAGTTGTTAATATGGACGAATCTATTCTCCAATTTGAAATTAAGGAAGGCACACAAATGGAAGAACCAGTAGAAGAACCTAAAACAGAGAGATTTGAAATTACGGAGTCTAAAATTGAGGAATTAAATGTGAATGCCACTTGCGTTAATAATACGGTTGACTTGCTTAAAGACACATCATTTGTCATTAATCAGGAGTATTTAATTAATGAAATCAAAGAAGATAAACAAGAAGAAAAAACAGGTTCCTTTTCTGCCTCTGATTTATTCAAGATTAAATACGACACCTTCAAAGAAGATCCCCTAAAAGCTTTGCAAGAGAAAATTAGTTCTCTTAAGTCTATTTCTCCTGAAAGTACAGACACCCAACCTCTTATTGAGGTAAGAGAAGATGCAGGTATTTTGTCAGCACCTGAATTACTCAACCTTTTCGAAAAGGAGGAGCCACCTAAGAAACAATCCTTGAGATTATCTGAAGTTCCTGTCTCACCAATATTGAGCCATGGCGAAAGTTCTAAGACCAAGACACTCTCTCCTCTTTCTCTTTCACCTCCACCTTTTGAAATTAGGGAAAGTGAGGCACTAGAAACACCAAAAAGAGACAAAAGTAAATCTAATATTGATTTTAACAACATACCTAACATTCAAGTTGATGAAATGATGATTACACCAATGAAAGAAAGAGAACGTACTCCTCCACCATCGTTAATGAGAGAACCACCAACTGTTTCACAACACGGAAAATTTAGGTCTGTGACGCCAAAGCCATCCCTTACTACAGTAGATGACAAGAAGCAATCACTCTTTATCCCTCAAGACAATAACATATTGCCTCGTATTTCGACTCCAATTTTTGGTGTACCCCCACAATTTAATTTAGATTTAACTGAAGATGACTCTAACATTAAGAGAAAATTCGATGAAGTAATATCTAAGGATGCTAATGACCTTAAACGAGTGAAGCTTAGCTCTGGTAACAAGCTTTCAATATCTTCCACTAATTCTTCTAACAGTGTTTCAGTTCGAAACTCTAGCCATTCCTCAAATATAATAACCGGTGGTAAATCATTCATGCAAAAAGCTCAACTAAGTAAACAAAAGAAACAAGATAATAGCAAAGCACCTAAACCTCAAATTAACAGTATTAAGCAAGCAGAAATAGCTAAAAAGAAGGAAGAAGAAAAGAAGAACCTTAAAAAACTACGATTGGAAAAACAACTTCAAGCTCATAAGATAAAGAGAGAAAAAGAAGATAAATTGGGAGAAGATAAGTCTTTCCTATCACAATCTTCTCAACAAAAACCAGCCCCTATTTCCAAACCAAATAGTTTGTACAATACCACACAAAACAAGAACAATGCAAACAAGAAGTCTATTAATACTAAGACCAACGAGACAAACATCAAAAAGAATATGCCTACACCAAAAGAAGATGTATATTCTTCTTACGAACTCTCTGATGAATATGATAGTTCTGAAGATGAGGAAGATGCAAAGAAAAGAAGACAAAACAAAAAGGTACCAAGTTGGGCTCAAGGAGACAACTTAAGACATTTGATTAAGAGAACAATAACAATAGACCCAGATAGAATATTTGCTTCTGTCAAAACATGTGACCTCGAACAAATTTTCCAAACAAACAACACCCAACTTAAACAAAGATTTAGGGAGAGAACTTCATCACGTAACTGGACTCATGACCACTTTACAATAGAGGAAGAGCTGCAATATAAAGAAGATATGGGATTCCTTTATTAAATAAATTTACTTTTATGGTACTTTTTGCCCAAATTTTATTTCTTTTGTAACTGTTCAACCAGCAGTTGCAAACGTTTAATTTCATTATCTTTTTCTTCAATAATCTTTTGTCTTTCTTTTCTCTCTCTATTTCTAATAAGGTCAAACATTTCTTTTACAGTTTCCATGCTCACTGATTCGAGCTCATATCCACACACTTCATTAAATGCAAACATTAGAACAACTCCTTCTTCAATTAATGATTTTATAAAAAATATATTTTCTTCAGTTGCTCTTACATTGCCATCGTAGACTAGACATTGTAAATTGTCCATTTGTAATAAAAAATCTCCAAAAACGATGTTTGGACAGTTTGCCATTTTTAATTTTTTAAGTTTGGGTAAATTAATTAAATATTCTTCATTTACTTCTGTTTTATTAATATTTAAATTTGTTAAATTATTTAAAAACAACAAACATTCACCAGTAATTCCTTCACAATTTTGCAATTTTAATTTTTTTAAGTTTTTTAAATCAAATAAATACTGTTCCTCTATATCTGTATACGACGCATTTAATTCTGTTAATTGTAAATAATTATTTAAACATTTTCCAGTAAAAAACCCTTTCTTAACATTTAATGAAGTAATATTATTTAATTTTGATAAACTTTCTTCAGTATAATTATCAACCAATTTTAATTTTAATTTTCTTAAATTTGTCATTTCACTAACATCAATCCCCAATTCATCATTTAAAATTGTTAATTCCTTTAAATTTAATAAACAACTTAAATCAAAATCATCAAGCAAAAAACTATCAATTGAAAGAATCTCTAAATTTATCAATAAATTAAAACATTTCCCAGTAAAACAATCTGAAAATACTTTTAAATTTAATTCCATTAAATTTTGTAAATTTTCAAAATCCTCATCCCCAATGTCACCACTATTTATAGTTAAACTTTCTAAATTTCTTAAATTTCTTATATATTCCCCTTCTACTTCATGTTCATCACTTACATAAAGTTTTTTTAAAGTATCACTATTTAAATAAGATAAATATTTAGGTTTTATGTAATTACAATTTTTTAAAGTTAAAGATTCTAGTTGATTAAATTTTTGTAAAAACGTTCCATTTAAATTATTACATTTTTTAAGATATAATTTTTTTAAGTTTTTTAAGTTTATTAAATGATCATCATCTAAAATATTATTTTTAATTATTCTTAAAGATGTTAATTGTGTTAAATAATTAAAACATGTTCCTGTTATGTTTTTACAATTTTCAATATTTAATTTTTCTAAATTTTTTAAATTTTGTAAAACATAATCATTAATATTACAATTATTAATTGATAAATATTTTAAATTAGTAAATTTTTTTAAAAGATGTAAATTATATGAATTTATAATTTGTAAATTATTTAAATTATCAAAAATATATTTAGGTATTCCATCAGATGATAATGTAACTCTAATATTTTTAAATAATCTATTTAAAGAATATAAATTCTCATTTATCATTAAATTATAAATATTCTTATTAATTAGAGCTAAATTAAAATAATCCTTTTTAGTATTAAAATATTTTGAAATTTCAAAAAGAATATCTTTTGAGTAGAGTATTTGTTGTAGCTCTCTTTTATTCTCTCCTTCCGATTCGAGGGATTGTTGTAACTTTCTCTTTTTAATTTGAGGTTCTTCTTGCATTTTTTAGTTTCCTTAATGCTTCCAATTTGAGGCAAAAAGAATGGCGTGTTAAAAATTAGCGAACTTTTTATTTACAATTTTAAAGTTATAATAAGCACTTAATGTTTATGTAATTCATCTAGCAAAACACTAATAGCTTCATTAAATTTATCTTCATTTTGTACTCTGGAACAAATTGTAGTTGAGTCAGTTAATGGATTCGTTGTTTGTTCATTAGTTAATAATCTTGAAATTGGTGTGTCTGTAACTAGAGGTGAATTTTTATACCTTGCAATCACAATCTCTTGTGCAGTTACTAGTGGTTTACATTGTTTTGCAATTAAATCAGGAAATTTACTTGCAAGTATACCAAGTGCTCTATTATCTATCACTACCATTTGATAATAAAAATTAAAATCTTTTCCAGTCACATGATCACTAACTCTCTTATTTTCTTCAAATTCTCTAATGATTTGTAAATGAAGAAAAGCAGTTTCAATTAAACTACCAAGTGTTAAGGTTTGTACCATTTCAAAAGGACCTGCTACAGTAGCTAGAGTAAGGGCATGTGCCTCATTCTCAAATAATTCACCAGTTATGCCTGCTTCTTTATAAACCAATAATTTACATCCATAATAAAATAAATTATATAAACATGCAATTATATTTCTAGTTACATTTGAGGCTTTTCTTGTGGTTTCATGTGAAATTAGGAAATTTGAAACTATTTCTAATATTGATAAATATGTTTGTAAATTTTCAAAATTAATTTTAGAAATAAATAATTGCATAATTTCTTTAGGTATCTTTCCAACTACATATAAAAAACCATCTGCCAATAATTTACCAACATATGTCTTAAAAGAAAATCCAACAAAATTACAACAATCATTAAACTGAAATTCACCACTCTTATCTACACCAACCCCATTTAAAATTTTATATTTCATTAAATATAATTCATCTGAATTTAATCCATTAAAAATAGAATAATTTGTATTTAATTTAGATTCTTCCTCAATAGAATAATTTAAATATCTTTTCGTTTTAAAATTTACATTTTTCTTCTTAAAAAATAAATCTACATAATTTAAATAAAATTTAGCTTTTCCTTTCTCTCCAATGCCTGAACAGAACTTTGAAAAGAAACAGTAGGTTGCAGCTACAAAAATGTTAGAACTATCATCAAAATAGTCAGAAAGTAAACTTCTAGCCTTATTGAAGGCTATTAAAGCTTCATCATTTGCTGTAATAGTTTGACATGTAACTGCATGTATTGCATAAAGGAAAGCCAGTACGTCCTTGTTATATATTCCCCTTATCGAATCTTCGCCAAAGAAGGCTAAAATTCATTTAAAATAAGGACATTTTAAATAAAGAATATTCGTTAATACAAATTTGAAAATGAATAACAACCTACCTGTCTCTAACGTTTCTTGAGTTAATAACGGATATCCCATAGAAACAACATCTTCATATAATTCTATTGTTCTTCTTTTATATGCATTCATATTTAATCTTTGATCTTTAATTGCATTTGAGATTAAATTAATTTGAAAATTAATTTCTGGAGAAGCAAAACTTAATGGATTGATATTAAATTGAGATGGATCAATATTAAAATATTCACCAGCTTTTGAAAAGTAATACGGAATGTTAAAATTATTGTCAATTGTCATTCCATTAATTTCAATATTATTTGTGTCAAAAGGGCACAAATTATTATTATTTACTATTTGTAATTGTTGTTCTTGTTGATAAATATTGTTATTATTTTGATTTGGTCTAGTTGTATTATTATTTGAAATTTCTTTTTGTTTTTGTTGATTTTTATTATTGTTCTTGTTCTTAGTAGGATTTGAGACAACAGTGCATGTTGAGGGAGGGATATAAATTAAAGAAGAATATGGATGAAATCTTTGGTCTTTTCTTCCTTTCATTTTAGGAGAACGATAAGTACATTCCACTCCCCTTTTTACACAGTTAGAACAACTTGGTAACTAATTGTCATTTAAATGCGCATTAAAAAGGGTTGATTGTTTGAAAGGATTGTAAAATGAAACTTACTTTCTTATCGCAGCGTTTATGTCTTGACCTACATTGTACGCATGCTATTGAATAAACATTAGCGGAATTATTTGTTAAATTATTACTTTCTTCACTAGACTGAAGAGCGGTAGTAGATGTTTGTACGTTCATCTTTTCAAATAATTTTACGCTAACAGCAACTTTGAACTTGGAATAATTTATTGTTGCAGATATTTTTTTTTGGTGAAGGGAGCAGATCTGGTTTAATTGCTGGATTATATCACTTTGGATAAGTGAGCTGTGTAGATCTTGTTTATTTCTTTAATGGAAATTTAGACAGAAAAAGGATCGGTATGTCTGAGTTTTCAAAAAAACCAAGTGTGTGCTGACCGTGAATAGGTCACTTTCCCTTTAGTTATTCTGGTTTTAATTCCAAAAACATCAACAACATTTGAAGGGTTTTAAAATTAAAAAATGGAAAAGAACAGAAAGGAATTATCTTTTACGGTACAAAACCAACAAAAGTCAAATGCAATAAGAAGAAATAACGTTTTGAGTGACGAGATTCGGAATTCAATTGAAGAAGACAATGATAATATTTATTCCGAAGATTTTCGTGATGAAAATAAATTAAAGAGAAAATTTGATGACGAAATAATACCTTGTAAATCCAATACATTTACTTCTAATAGTAAAAAAAGAAATATTGAAGATGAAGATTTAAAATCAAAAGAAGAATTTAAACCTAAGAAATCTGTTCAAGGGTTCGGATTAGCATTATTAAAAGGAATGGGATACGTGGAAGGAAAGCCATTTGGGAGATCCGATAAAATTGTAGAACCTATAGAGCCTCAACCAAGACCTCCGTTATCTGGGATTGGAAGTGACTTAAAGAAACAATTAGAATTAAGTAAAAATAAGAAATTAAAAGATAGAATTAAGATTGTTGAAGAAAAGGAGGCACCAAAGAAATTAAAATCAATTGAGGAACAAGTTGACAAAGAAAATTCTTCGTCATCACGTATTTTACACTCCAATTGGGTTTTACCAAACCTTTATGTTAGATATTTAGGAAAAGGTAAACATTATTTAAAGAAGGGAGTCATAATAGATGTACCATCTCCTTCAGAATGTATTTTATCAATGGATGAAAGTAATACAATACTGGAACATGTTAAGGAATCAGATTTAGAAACAGTTATACCTAGAAAAGAGGGAGTGTTATGTATATGTGTTGGAGGAGAAAATATTGGACAAACTGGAAAGTTATTAAGCAAAGATAAGAAAAAAGAGACATGCCTTTTAAAAACGGAAGATGATGAAATAATTGAAGTTTCCTTTGATAACTGTTGCGAGTATAGAGATACTATATAAATTATGGCGGTAAATACAAAACTACAAAAAAATGAAACAAATTGTAGGTAGCTATTGTTTGATTTTGCTCTAAACCTAGATTTCAAAAATATCCTATTGGTATAGGGTCTGATACCTTCTGGAGCTCAACAATGGTATAAAAGAACGATAGCCTTAAGTAATAATAGATTAATTTATTGTTCTACTATTGCTATTTATATTTATAACATTATTGATTACAGATTGGAGAGAATATTGACAGGACATACCCTAGCTATTACTGCAATTGTTGTTTGTCCTCATTCCCCTAATTTAGTTGCCTCCAGTAGTCTCGATCAGAGCATCAGAATATGGGATATGAATGACGGAAAAATTATCAAAGTTATAGATACAAAACAAGGAAATTTTGGGCAATTTAAGCCTTTATGTATCGATTGGAGTTTTGTGGACCAGTACCAAATAGTTTGTGCAGGAAAAAGAGGTATAATAAGAATTTATGATTACAGCGATGAATCCAATACAAGTATTTCACTCGGTAATGATGATGTAAGAATGGTTGGATTTAATCCAAGAAATCCTGCCTTACTATTTGCGACAAGTGGAGCTGAAATTTTCATAATTGACAGTAAAAAGAAAAAAGTATTAAACAAATACAAATATTCGGAGTATAAAGTAGTAGATTTTCAATGGGATCCTCTCTCTAATAGCTATTTATTATGTAGCTATGAAAATGGACAATCTGTTCTGTATGATGTCGAGGCCAAGGATAATGATCTTTTTAAGGTTAGACAATTTGAAAAATCAGGGGCTGGTATTTCCTGTGTTTTATGGATAAGAAAAGAGCCTGGAAACTTTCTCACTTGTGATGTAAGGGCTGGTGTGGTTAGATTTTGGAATGTTTCTCAATCGTAAGTTTTTCATTCATATTTTCTTTAACAATTCAGAGCTCCTTTTAAGATTCAACGAGTGAGACAAAAGAGTGGATTCCAGGATAGCTATATGCTCCCAGATTGTCAAAGAGCAGCTTTTTCTTTTAAAGATGGAGCAATAGGGGTTTATAATATGACAAAAAAACAATTTGACTTTATAACACCAGGTTCACATACTGAGACTATTTTTGACTGTGAATTTTGTCCTGTCAATCCTGATATCTTTGCATCTTCTGGCTATGACCACTCTATCAGATTATGGGATACACATAGAATTAAAGTTATTGATAATTTAACTAGTGAAGGAGGTGTGATATATGGATTAGCTTGGCACCCTAATAAACGTGAGGTTGCTGGTGCATTTAATAATGGTTCAGTTATTATATGGGACGCATTGAAGAGAATTCCTAAAATGAAAGCAGAAATTCACCGTGATTGTATTTTTAAAATTGCTTGGAATCAGGTTGACTCTACTTTACTGGCCACTGCCTCTAAAGATGGATATTGGTAAGTTAATTTTTCTACTATTTCATTATTTAAATCCATAAGCCACATCTTCAATGAAGAAGGAAAAATAATTAGGAAGTTGAAGCATCCATCCTCGGTCTTTGGTGTCCATTGGCATACTTCCAATAGAAACATAATTGCAACTGGATGTCACGATTATATTGTAAGAGTTTTTAACATATCTAATTCTACTGATTTTCCAATTGCCATGCTTAAAGGACATACTGCAGAAGTTTTTAATGTTTTATGGCATCCAACTATCCCTAATATTATTGCTAGTGGATCTAATGATAAAACAGTTCGTGTTTGGAATAGTGATACTGGCGATTGTAAAATATTGAAAGGTCACACAAATTTTGTTAGGGCTGTTGCGTGGAATCATGAACTTCCTCACATTTTGTTAAGTGGTGGTAAGTTATATATTATAATATTTAAATTAATTCTTAAATGTATTCAAAAAGGGTGGGATGGAACTATAAGAGTATGGGATGTGAAAAATGAAAATCAATTAAACATATCTAATGACCACCATGCAGACGTTTATGGACTAAGTTCCCATCCAGAAAGACCTTTTATTTTTGTCTCTACTTCCAGAGATACAACTATTAGATTTTGGGACTTAATCCCCCTTGTACAATCACTTTATATTAAGGCCTTTTTTAATCAAAGTTTTGATGGACTGCTCGGTGAACCTCAAACACCATTTAGTATAGCTAATTATGAACTCAAATTAACTGGTCCTGGCTCTAAGAAAATTTCTGCAAAGATCTTTTCTTTAAAGACAAATGTTGAAAAATACACTGCCCTTGCAGAATTCTTCCATTTTCCAAACATTACCAGAAATTTATGGGAACTAGCCAATAGTTGTATACTGGGAAGCAAGTTTAAGTCATCAATGAAGTCAGATATATTATTCTGCGACACTATAACTGAAACTGTTTTCTCAAAATCTAAAGAATTAGAATCTGCGAGATACAAATACAAGGGACAAAATGCAACGCAAAAGGTTCAAGATCAACTGAAAGAGGCTGCTAAATTATACTTGAGAATAGGAAAATTCAAAAACTACTGTGAAATTATGTTTGAGCTAGGAAGTTATGAAAAAGCAATCAGTCTAGCCCCAGCAGTTTCAAACGAGTATTGGAAAGAACTCTGTTCAAGATATGGAAAAATCCTGTCTGATTCAGAAAATGAAGAGGCAATTCCTTATTATATGGTCTCTGGAGCTTCTGAGCAAGCTCTGGACTTTTTTATTAACAAAAATCAACTTACAGATGCTTCTATTTTAGCTAGGAGGATTTCAGAAAATGGTTTTCCATTGCAAACACATGTTTCCCTCCAAAACGTTGAAAATGAAAACCCACCAATTACTGAAGACATGAAACAAATTGCCAATTTACAGGCCAGAAATTATATGAGGGAGTCAAAACCTACTTTAGCAGCATCAGCCTTTTTATCAGTTAAAGAAATAGGCAAATGTATTCACTACCTTGTAAAAGGAAATGAAAGTACTCTTGCATATGGCTTATTTAAGTCAATTCAATCAAATGAAAACCCGGGAGATCAGTTATATATATCGTTAGCCCGATTATGTTCAAGCTGCAAACTATGGGATATTGTTGGAGAGCTATTAAGCAATGTGAAAGACAAGACAGAAGTGACAAAGTTGTTGAAATCCCTCACTATTGATGATGTAGACCTAGGAAGACTTTTAATTAAGTCAGGATTACAAAGTCTATCGTTTTATGCAAATCAAGCTCCTCAAGTGGAAATAGTTAATGTTCCAGAATCAATAAGATACTATGCATTAGCAAATGATCATGTCAAAGCAGCTTCTTTGGGTGCTTCAAGATTAGATATCCTTTTTTCTGAACCTGAGTGGAATTGGGTAGAGATTTCACAAATTCACTCTGCTATGCAATGTATAGATGCTTTGAAATTGGAGAAATACCATATTAAAAGAGTCCTATTTTACATAAATTTGATTGGATGTCAAGAGGCGTTATGGAAGGAATACTTCATTATTGCCCCAAAGCTTGCACAAAATGCTAAAGAATGTTCTAAAGACATTTCTTCAGAAACAGCCATCCCAAGAGGATATTGCGAATATTTATTGTGTTTGTCGATGGCGTATGTTAATAATGAAGAGGCATTAAATATTATAAATGGAATTCTGATGAGTGGCACATCCCACATTAGTGAAACACATTTACTGGCAATCAAAGACGTCAGAAGAAGATTAGAAGATAATTCTTTTTCCTTAGAAACGTCTACTACTTTTAACATCAAAGCTCCAACAGGATCTAATTTACCCTCAAGATGTTTGGATGGAAAACGAATGCTCAGTTGTGTGACTCAAAAAGAAGTTCAACAACCTCATATACTAGAAGATGGGGAATCGATGATTAGTATTTCAGAGCTAGAGATGTGGAGGGAGGTTAACATTTTCTCTCCTTTGCTCACTGGTAGAAAAATATAAGCTCAATAAACATTACCGTAATGGACGTCTGTTTTGAACCAATTCAGCCCCAAGGAATGGACATTAAAACAACGTCACAATGTTTTTGGCTTAAGTCGGATCAAACATCACTGATAATAAAAAAATAAAATGGAAGCATTGGCAGCTATTAATGTTAGCGAAGAAGTTTTACAAGAGTATAAAAAACTTAAATTATCTCAAAGCAAAACTAACAATGCTTTAATTCTTAAAATTGATAAAGAAACTGATACCATTGTTATGGATGAAAAATTAGAAGCAACCACTTTTGAAGATCTTCAAGAGGTAAGTGAAAAAAGACCTAACTTGAATTCAAAAATCCGATAATCCCTAATTCACACTTAAGTTATTAGATGAATGTAATTTACAACCTAGATTTATTGTTTTATCCTATGTTTGGGCTAGAGGTGATCGTACTCAATATCCATTAGTTTTCATCTTTTACACTCCAAAACACGCAAATCCTTACGATATGAGTAAGTAACATTATATGTTAAATCATTATTTACATCTTACATTAAATAGTGATCTACTCTAGATCTAAGTTACCTTTAATTAAAAAATTAGATGCAACTAGAAGTTATGAAA
The DNA here is from genome assembly GCA_902984215.1 of Willaertia magna. NCBI lineage: Eukaryota > Heterolobosea > Eutetramitea > Acrasida > Naegleriidae > Willaertia > Willaertia magna. Next base: position 28,540 of record CADWAF010000331.1, read on the forward strand.
TTAGAGATTATGAAGAATTAACTGAAGAATGGTTATTAGAACAATTAAATAAGAAATAAAAGAAGAAAGTTTCTTCTTTAAAAGTGTAACATTAATTTATCAAACTATAAATTAATAAATTATCTCTTTTTATAAAAATAATCTCTAATATCTTTTGTTTTCTTTGTTATTACTACTGTATTATTATTATTTGTTAAACTATTATTTTCAACTTCATTCATTGTTATATCTTCATCTTCTCTTATAATTTTTATATTTTCAGGTTGTTGTGCTGATTTCATCATTAAATTTATTGTTTGTTCTAATAATTATTAAATTTTATAATTAAATTATTAATAAATTATTTAAATAAATACGAACGGTAAATGGAAGTATTTCTATGTTGAAGATGATTTGGAGATTCTTCATTTTGTATTTCAAAAGCATATGGATCTAATCGTTTTAATTTCGGAAATTGAAACATTATTGATTGTTGTTGCTGTTGAATATAAGTTTGTGTTGAATTACTTGTTTGAAAATTAGACATTTTTTGTAAAGTGTGTAAAATAATTGTTTTTTAAAAAATTATTAAAAAAAAATGTTTGTTAGAAAATTACCTAATGTATTTCGGAATAAAATTAATCATAAATTCTTAAATTACTGTAATAATTACAATAAACGATATATTCATGATTATAATAAACATATTTTTGCATTTCACTTTCCAGAATTAAAACAAATTTTACCAAAAACAATTAATAATAAATTAAATAATAATAAATTAAATATTTTTGAAAATGAAATTATAACTATTGATGAACCATCCTTAATAAAAAGAATAACAAATATTTTAAGATTAAAAAAAGGAGATGAATTTATCTTTTTTGATGGTACTTCAAATTTCAATAAATTTAAAATTCTTTCCTTTTCAAAACAATTTATTGAAATTCAAATTTTACCACTTTTAGAAAATAAATATCAAAACTATATTAATTTTAAAGAAAAATATAAAATTACAGTAAATATTTGTGTTACAAAATCAAAAGAACCATTTGAGGAAATGTTATACCAATGCGCTTCAATGGGTGTAACAGAAATTCAACCAATTTTAATGGATGATAAAAAACAATCTAATTTCCTTTCTGGGAAAGAAGAACGTTTTGAAAAGATAATGATAGCAGCATGTGAACAATCTAAACAATTTCATGGTTTACCTAAATTTAATAATCCATTATTATTTGATGAAGTATTCAACAATAATAAGAAATTTAATAACTTTACAAAAAACTATTTTCTTGATGTTGATGGAAATATTCCATTCTTAACTAGTCTTGTTGAATTAGATAAATTAAAAAGAGAACATGAAAATAATGGTTTTTCATTAAGTTTATTAGTTGGACCTGAAAGGGATTTAAGGGAAGAAGAAAGACAAGTATTAGTGAAGAAGGGCTTTGAATTTATTTCTTTAACGAATCAAATTGTTTATAAAAGTGAATATGCTTTAACTATTGCTTTAGGAAGTATTACAAGTGTTTTGTGGAAGTAATTATTTAAATATTACAATTATTATTATTTAAATATTATTATAATTATTTAAATATTATTCAGCCAAATTTGAAATTAAATCTTTAACGGAAATATAAGTGGTAAATCCTGCTGCAAATAAGGAAAATAAAAGAAGTAAACTATCTTTAATAATAACTATCCAACTAATTTTCTTCCAAAATACTTTTAAATGTATTGCACAAGGAAAAAGTAAAGCCATTAGTGTGCCTCCCATTCCTCCAATTAAACCTAAAAAATCCTTTAAATAATAATTAGTAGTAATTAATTAGGCATTGTAAATATTATACAAAAATAGTATTTAAACTTACTCCAAAGGAAGGTATCAATGCAGAAAGAAATGCAGTTGCCATAATTAATAAAAGTCTCATTAAATTTTCTAAATGAAAATGTGGTGATTTTAATAATTCTGACAGCTTTACAACTGAGGGGGTGGTTTCTAGTTGTTGATTATTATTATTTCCTACAATTTCTCCATTCTCTATATTATTATTGTTATCAATTTCATTACTGCTGCTATCATCTTCATTCTCTTTCATTTCTTCTTTTTCATTTCTTAATTTCCTTTTTAAAAAAGCCAACAAATGGTCAATCATTTGTGAAACTGGAAATATTTGCATTGGATAAGTCAATAACAAGGCAACAATGAAATTAATCTTAACTAAAAGTGGTAAAACCCCTTCTTTTGGTATATTTAAAGTAATTAAACTATTCACACCCATTCCATAACTAAAATATCCAACCAAACCAAAAAACGTCATACTAACACTAATTATTGTTAAACCAATATATAATAATGAAGGATAAGCTTTCTTATTCTTCATATTATTTTCAATTGGTAAAACTAATCCAATTCCTTCAAATGCAAATAAACAAATACCAAAGAAAGTTGGGAATCTTTCAAAATTAAATGGTTGTAAGTTTCTTGAATCTCCAGGGAATGGTTCTGTAACAATTTTTACAATGGAATAATATACAACAATTAAACATCCAATAATTAAAGTAATTTCAGATATTATACTAAATATAGATAAATGTTTTAAATTTCTAATTAAACAAAAAGGAAAGGCACAAATACCAGTTATTGAAATAAATAAAAATTTGTAAAAAACATTGATTGGTGTGTGAAATATTGACATTAAATTAGATGCAATAAAAGTCATGTACTATTGGAAAAAGAAATTAGTTTGTCGCCAATAATAAAATCTTAACGTTACTTACGGCACAACAAAATCCTAGTTGAGTAAAAATTAATAAAATTGTAATAATGACAGTTGCAGGTTTCCCAAACGCAGCTCCACCAACTTGCTGAAATGTAATTATTTCTTTTTCATTTCTCTTCTTTCGTTGTTTATTAATTTCCCTTTTAGAATCAACTAGTAATAAAGTACAATGAACACAAATAAACATGATTATTCCAATAGAAAATAATCCTAACCAATAACCTGAACATCTAAAAGCAAATGGCATTCCTAAAATTCCAGAACCAATATTTGCTTTAATAATGTTGATAAGAGAAGATAGATTGGAAGAAAGATGTGCGTCATCCTGTTGTTTTTTAGTATTGTCATCTTCTTGTGGTAATTGTTGTTCTTTTTCTAATTCATACTCTAGTGGTTGTTGACTGTCAACATCAGCTAAACTGCTATTGGACCGGTAGTATTGTGGATTGTTAAAAACGTTTTGTGTTGTTGTGGGGTTTTCCACCATTTCATCTAATGAACACTGTCGTTCCTTCATTCTAAAGAGATATTATTTATTCAAAAGAAAAACTTATCAATGCATCTTAGATCTTGTCTATTTATAAGGATTTACCGCTCTTCTTAGCGTTTTCTTTAAGGATTAAATAAATAAGGTGGATGAGTAATGTATTGTTGTTGACTAGTGCTGTACAGAAACAAATAACAAATCTAAGGGTACATTGGTCGTAGTTGAAGAAGCTACAGAAGTAGGGAATGATAAATTTGTAATGTTTTTGGATTTTGGGGGTGAACAAGTCGCATAATAAATAACCTCAACCAACCTTAAAAGATGAAGAAAAAGATAATGAGGTTACCGTTTTAAATTGGCAATTAGTTGAATTGATGAAAGTTAGCCCAATGATTTTCATTGAAGATAACATCACTGTTACTAGAACGCTTCTGAATTCAAAAGGCAACATTTGTTCTTACAAGAAATCGTTTATTCACCCGAGATTACATCAAAAAATGAAACAGTACCTTCTCCTATTGTTTGCTTTACTTTTTGTTACCACTTTAATTATTGATGGAGTTGCTTGTAGTGATATCGATTTCTATAGAATTAGATTATTGGACTACAACCCGACATTAAATCACTGGTTATTTAGAGGAAATGAACCATTAACTAAAACTAATGGTAAAACAACCTTTGCATACGACAAAATTAAAGAATATTTACCTAAAGTTGCAAAAAGTAATGATTATAAATCAAATTTAACTTTACCAAATGACTATTATTTAATTGACATCTCTTTTCTTACCGATATTATTGAACATGAAAGAAATGACCTAAAAGTTGAAGAAGCATTCTTCAGAGATTATCCTCAACTTGGAAAATTTATTCATTGGCAAATATTAGGTAGTATTCTAAATGCAACTGATGTTCCTGAAATATTAAGAAAAGAGATTGCACTTCATGAAAAGAGTTGGGATAAAATTGATCACTTAGCTAAAAGAGTTGAACTTTTACATGATTATGTTTGGAAAGGTTATCCAGATAATTCAATTAATAAGCCAATTGTTATTTATATTCACTGTGAAGCAGGAATGGATAGAACTGGAGGTAAAGTATTGTAAAAATTTATTACAATCCCTATTAATCAATTTCTATAATTTTCTATTGAGATAGAAGTTTCAGGTAGTTATTACTTAAACTATAGAAATTGGACATATCTTCAAACTTTACATTATGATTATAATGTAGAAGAAACTCCTAGACCTATTCAATGGACAAATCAAAATGCCTTAAATTGGTATTGTTGGTATTTGTATTATACTCGTGGTAGCCCAAAGGATTGTAATTTAGGTTTACCAAGATATTGAAATGTTATGTTGATCTAAAAGAGTTTTGATTTGAAATTCTTGAACTATTAATTTAGGTGGGGGGATTGCCCAACCTTTTCTTTGTCTTGTTTCTCTCTTTCTTTTGATTTGGCTGTGACCAGCAAATGGACTATGCTCCACGAATTCCTTAAAAAAGTATTTACCAATATGTTCCAATATTCTAAGGAATAAAGGTGAATCTTGGTGGAAAAGACAATAGTTTAGGAATAATTTGTAGAGAGGATAAGACACATCTGTAGTCTTATTATCCAAGATATGTTCCATACAATCTTCTTCTATTAGCCTATTCTGAATTTTATTCGCGCATGATAATACCAGCAAATATATGGAACCATCTTGAATGGCAGAAGATGGTAATTTATCTTTAATTCTTGTCCACACTGACATCACCTCTTCATATTGTCCTAAATTCTTTTTTCTTGTTAAGGCTGCAGCTACTATAATATAATTATTTCTCTTTCCAGCAATAAATTCTTCTACTATTTCTGAAAGTTTTTGATCAAAGGTAGCTCTATAAACACTTAATCTTTCAACAATTGGTTGGGGTATTTCTCCAGGTTTTTCTAGAAGAGATTGTAATTTACGTTCAATATTTAAAACAGTTACCATTGTACAATCGTCTATTGCTACGTTGTCTTCCTCTAAATAATTAAGAACAGAAAACGCGATATCAATTTTCTTAATATTTAAACTATAAACAAGGGCAATCATGCTATTATAAGCATCTACTCCTAATGAGAAACCTCTTTCCTTAGCTTTTATTCTACTTTCTTTAAAGTACCTAAAAGCCTCATCTAAACTATCCTTTCTTGCAACGTGTCCCAAAACTTGAGAAAGTGTATAAGAATCTAATACTACCTTTGTTTCCTTAAGTAAATCACTAACAACCATATCTTTTAGGGGTGCATAAACTGTTGGATGTCTGTTCGTTATATATAGCAAATTAGTTAAAAAGTTTTGATTTAAAGCATTCTTATTTTTCAATGTTAAGTAAAAACCTGTAATTTCTTTTATAACTTTTTCATTTGTAATATTTGGAATATTTTTGTAATAATTTAATAATGTATTGTAAAGTATAACATTTACTTTATGTCCCTCTCTCTCTGCCACCTCTACAAAAAGAGTAAATGTTTCTACACAACCACGTTTACATAATATATTAAGCACTCTATTATATACTTCTGGAGGTGGATCAAAATATTTTAGAAAACTATTAACTCTTGCCATAAAGAACTTAACATCAAAGTTAGCCCCCATTTTATCATCGAGAATTTGGAAATAATCCAAAACATAGGCAATTAAAAAACTGACACATTCATTTAATCCAGTGTGTTGAGGAAGAACCTTATTGTCATATTTAACCTTTTCAACCTCACTAAACTCTAACTTTCTTGGTAACCAAAAACCATTAAAAGCAAATATCTCATCTACTAAATCATCTCTATTTCCAGCAAATTTTGGTAAAAGAAATATAGCAGATTTAAGGGTTCTTCCTGATATGTTTTTCTCATTGCATTTTATTATTCTTGGTCTAATCTGTTCTTCATACAATCTTACACACAAATCAAGTCTGTCAAATTTGGTAAAACTTAAAGCGAATGTAAAATAAGGAATTTTAACAAATCTTCTTCCTTCCACGAAAGTAATTACAGATAGAATATCAAACATTTTAATTATAAAAGGATCATCCATTAAGTAGTTAGCGGCATGAAAGAATATTTCTTGTATTGATTGGGCAATTTTAGAGTTAGAATCACGACTTATTGGTCCCATTTCTAACCAAACTTTCAATATATTTAAAGTTGTATAAAAATGTGAAATAACATCGACTTTTGTTAGTTCTTCAAAATTATGTTCAAATTGTCTTCCTATATCTTGAAGTGTATTTATAAGAAAAAGAGCCTCTGTTTCTATATCTACTTCTTTAGAATGAGGTGACAATTGTTTAAGAACTTCGGGAACAAAGATAGTCTCACTCCTAACTAATGTTGTCGGAGTCTCCAACGCATTAGATATATACGTATTAATATTCTGTAAAATAGTACTATAACTTTTATATTGTTTCTGAAAGTAATAACAACTACTACTGTTTATAAACCTTCCCTTCAAATAGGCTTTGCTCAGCCTTCGGAATAGAGAAGTAGGCTTTCCAGCAACATTTACCATCATTCTATTTTTTTTAACAAAAAATGTCTGCACACCAAAAACAAGAAGAGATTTTGCTTGGGTTATCGGGATTTGATTGGAAGGAAGGTCAACTGATAGAAGTTAATCAAAATTTAATTGAAAGGGTGAAAGATAAGGTATTAGAACAACAAAATAAAATTATTAAATTTATGGATGAAAATAAATTAAATTTTTTAAATCAAGTTAAAGATTTAGAAAAGAATGAAGAGCTTTTTAAACATTTTCAAAAAGAAATTGAATTGAAAATGAATGAAGAGAAGGAACGTAAAGAAAGAGAAAAACAATTAGAATTAAAAAGAAAAGAAAATATGAATGATTTTAATAATCAAAAAGATATTGTCAATGGCTTACAAATAATTTCTAAAATCTTACAAGAATTTACAATTGAACAATTAATGAATAATAAAAGTGATAAGAAAGAAGAAATTAATAAAGTACTTGAAAGAATAGAAGAATTAATAAAAGAGTGTAAAGAAATTTCTACTTTTGAAGAAACAAAAGTTTATTCCTCAATTAAAAGAGAATATCAATTTAAAAGGGAAAGTTTTTTATCTAAATTTCAATTATTCAAATCTAAAGAAGAAGAATTATTTTTATCAACAATTGAAGATAAAGAACAACAATTAAAAGACTTTTCAATAATAAACAATTCAACTACAACAACAACAATAGAAAAGAAAGATCAAAAGACAATTACTAACAATAATAGATTTGATGAATTATTAGATTATTCAAGAAATTTATTTTTATCAAATAAAAATATATTCTTTTATGAATTAATTGAAAGAAAAGAAAAGAAAGGAAATTTAGAATCTTTATTTTATTTTCCAGCTTGTAAAGTATCAAAAGGAATTGTACAATTAATTGAGAAATTAGATAAATTTATTGAGAAAGTTGTTGTTGAAACAAATAATAATATAAAAGAAGAACAAGATAAATGTGTAAAAGTAATTCAACAAGTAGTTCAACTTTATTTATTATTTATTCCACAATTGTATAAAGAAGAATTAGATAAAATGATTCAATTCCCAATGATTTTATTTAATGATTGTATGTTGCTATCCCACCAATTAGATATCTATTCTACAGCGCTGGTAAATGACAGTGGTAATAGTGGAATGAATGGTAGTGGCTATAATGGGTTATTTATTATTGCAAATGAGTTGAGAGACTTTGCTGAAAGGGAAAGAATAAAATTATTAAAACAGCAAGAGAATGAGTTAATTATCTTTTTAGATGAAATTAAAGGTTTTTGTGACGTTATTCAAAATGAAAAGAAAATAACAAAATCAATTTCTAAGATATTAAATCAATTAGATCATTGTTTTAGAGTTTGGAAAGAAGTATTTACAAATGGTACTTTTTATATTTCTATTGGTCAATTAATTAATTTTGTAATGAATAGAATTTGTAAAGAATTATTAGTGTTAAAAGAGATTGGTGCAAATGAATCTGAAATTATACATCAATCAATGTCATTAATTTATGAATGGACTTTCGAACATTTTAAAGAAATACCAAGTCAAAAGAAACACCTTTTTATTCCAATGATTTATAAATATTATTCTATTCAATCCATAATGAACATGTCCCTTAATGATATCACTAAAGATTACTGTTACAATGACCGTTTAGAAAACAATCAAGAAGATAAAAAATTAAAAGATTTAACAAGTTTAGAAATAACAAATCTTATTAAGGCACTTTTTGAAGAAACACAAAAAAGAAGAGAAGCAATTCAATTAATTTTAACAACAACAAATAAATAAAATATTCACACCTATAATTTTTAAAAATTAAATTAAAAACAAATTTATTTCTTAATATAAGGAGTAAATTGTGGTCTTACAGTAATTTCAACAGGACAACAAGTATATTTAGTTAACAATACATAAATAATAGTATCAACAATATCTTCTACTTGTATAGTTTTCTTTCTATCAATCCCTTCAAACCCTTCTGTCATTGCAAGTTTGTAATTGCAGAATGTAAGATTGTAGGTGTAAAATTTTTACTTTGTCAAATTGGTAACTTATTATTCTTTTATATGCTTCTTTTAATTCTTATTACTTTTTCTTTTGAGCAATATAATACTGGATCAAATAAGTAGGGAAAAAGATAAGAATGATAATAAAAGAGTTATTAAAGTATGTACATTGTGGATCTCATTTGTTGAATAAACTCGCAGATAATTAATATAATTGCTTAACACATTTAATAGATTAAATTAACACTTTTTCTGAAAGGTCTTGTTCCAATGCTTTTACCATTAACTTCGGTATCTAAATCATCCTTAATTCTAGGTTCTTTTGTAACATTCACTGTAATTTTACAATTTAAACATGACGTAAGTAAAATACATTTAATTAATTACTAAAAACAATAACAGTTAAATTATTATTTTTAAAAAAATGCTTGCTAATAAACAACAATCTAAGTACTTTGGACACACCAAACACAGAAAGTCCAAAAACAAGGAAGCAAGAGTGTTAGTGTGGGATAGGATTTTACATGAAGCAACAAAGAATGAACATTATAGAAATGATTTGACAGAAATATTGGAAATATCTACACAATTACGTGCTTTAAAATTTGGAAACAAACAAATTACTAGAAGTGCCTTGGTATAAGACGTATTAAATATGATTCAACAAATTAGGGATAAATATATTGTACGATACAAAAATAAAGATGAAGGATGGATATTAATGACGAGACATGAATTAATTATTAAACCCGATCAAATTATTGATGACATTTCATTTCAAACTATTCAGAGTGACAAACATGAAGATAGTCATTCCTCTTTTATTCAATTGAAAGACAATAATTATTTATTAATCGGTCCACTTTCTTTACTTAATCATCATTGTAATAGTAGTTTACAATTTAAAGACAATTCCGATGGACAATTAGTTGGAATATGTAATGTTGATAGTAGTAGTGTTAAATTCCCTGCTGGATCGGAAATTATGGTTAAATATATGAATAAGACATTTAAAGAGGCACCACAAGATTATTGGTTTCAATGTATTTGTTGTAATTGTTTAAATTTAAGGGAATTAGAATATCTCAGCTGTAGAGGTTCCAATATTTTAAATAACGATGATTTGGTGAAGTGTACGAACTTGACTACTCTCCACCTTTGGTGTTGTGAACATGTAAATGGTTCTGTACTAAGGTACTTACCAATGTTAAAGGACGTTGTATTCGGTGATTCGAAGGTGGAAGATAACGATGTTATCAATTTACAAAATGTGGAAAAGTTATGGTTTCGAAATGTTGGTGATTTTAAGGGTCTTTATCTTCACAGATTACCCTTGTTAAAGACCTTTTGGCGTACAGATAACATCAACAGTGGTGAACCTTCAAATACTATAAGTGTTATTAGTAAAAAGCCATATAAAGGTGAGAAATTAAAAGAGTTAATCAAATCGTTAGCAGTTGGCGTGAATGAAAAGTGAAAATCCAAACCCTTAATTGTAAGGTCTTTTTTGTGACTTTTATGAAATAAAAATATATTTAAAACATCATACTCAATTAAATCATCATCATAGTCAGTTCAGTTGTTTCAGAGGATACGATGCTTTGTTGTAATTGAATTATATTTCTTTTAATAATTCTCTTTTTTTACACCGATTGTGGTTTAAAGTTCTTACTGTTTGTTTTAAAAAATATATATAGAAATACTTAAATTTATTTTTTATTTAACAAGACTTTACAAAAATTAACTTTTTTATTATTTTATTTGTCTTACAATTTTTCCTCCTCCACAATATTGTGATGGAGCATTCCACTTTTCAATTTCAATGCTAATAATATATTACTTATGTTACTTGGAATATTCCCTTTTCCTAGTGGGTACGTTTTCGTTAAGAATAATGACATTTATAAACAACTGTTCACAAATAATTAAATATTATAATATGAACATATTAAAATAATAACTGAAACAAAATGAATAAACAAAATGAACTGGATGATTTTTTTCAACCACAGCCTGAAACATTTGACAATGAACATTTATCTAGTAGTGAAGATTCAAACACTACAGTTGTTCTAGAAAAAAGACTTCAACAAGTAATATTAAAAGTAAATGAAAATTTCTTATTAATTAGGGATGAAATTATAAAATTACAAAAGGCATTTAGAGGTTTAAATGAAAGACTTAATATTTTAGAAACTCTATACTTTAACGAAAGAAATAATGAAGAGATTAATGATACTTTAAATAAATAAAAGTTTTATTTAATAAATGTATTTTTTTGGTAAAAATTTAAAAAGACTTTACAGAGCTAATACCTAATCTTATTACAAAAATGTGATATTTACAAAAACTTCACACAAAGCTAATAAAATTTATTGTACAATCTTATTGGACAATAAATTCATGACAATGGATGATACTTTATCCATATCTATATCCGTTAAATTAATCTTTTTAATTTTATCTATTAAATTATTATTGTCCAACAACATTAGTACTATTGCATTATTAAAAAATTGTTCCTTACAAGTTATTGTAATCTCCTTCAAACGGTTCAATAACATTTCTAAATGCTCAATCATATCCATGTTTGTGTCAGTAATTTTTATATATAAACTTTCTAACCCTGTACAATGGTCAGCTATCCATTTTAACTCTTGTCTATCGACTACAATAGTTTTAAGATATTTTAAATTACTAGCACTATCTCTATTGTGATCTAAAAAAATGTCATATCCATCTAATGTAAGGCGTCTCATATGGTTATTAAATAGTAATTTAGTACAGGAATCCATTGAATCATTATCAAATTGATAAAAATATGTTAAAGATTTAATTTTTAAATTTCTTAAATGACTGAAACTAGTAAAGTTCTTTAATGTTTCTATACTGTCATTTAATTTTATATCCAAATCCTCAACCACTGGGGCAATGTGACTCTCCAAAGAATTATATATATTGGTATCATCAGATTTTAAATATTTACAATGTTGTCCAAAAGGACTTATTCTACTTTGAGAACTATTATTGACACATAAATGTTCAAAAAATAACGATGTAATATCTATCCCTTCTTTAATTTTCATTCCATAAATATATTGTACAAAGAAGGTCTTTTGTTCTTTTGTTGTTTTACCATAGAAATTTCTAACAATAAATGTGTCAGGATTAAGTAAGTTTTGTACATTGACCTTTGTACATTTAGTTAATACTGTTTCTCTTATGAAAGGATTTATTTTAGCTTGTCTTCCATTATTATTATTATTATTATTATTATCATTTAAAAAAAACCTATTGGTCATTTCCTCTAGATATCTATAATATCTTACTCTTTCTTCATCATTTGAAATATTACTTAATTCCAAATATCTATGTCCAAAACTGTCGTACATAATTGTACTCTTTACAGTTGAGTATTGAGGGTTGTTTGCCAACAGTGGTACTGAATTATAACATTCCTTCTCTTTATGTAGTACTTTTATTAAATCATTATAAAATCTTGCCATGTAAGGCACATATGAAAATATATTTTCCATTACATTTGGAGGTAAATTTTTAATTAAAGATAGATATCTTTTTTCTGTCTTACTTTTTAGTATTATAGATAGTAAACTGTTAGTATTATTGGTGCTTTTACTGGCACGTTTGGTGTTGTAAATAATCTTATTACTATCCTCATTATTATTATTATTATTATTATTATTATTATTATTATTATTATTACTATTATTATTGGTATCAGTAACATTACTACTACTACTACTACTGATAGATGAAATGACAATGACCGAGAAATAAGAAACAAAATGAGATGGGGAAAAAAGCTGTACAAGTATCCAGTATTCTTTTGGTGCAGATACAACATGCACGACACTTTGGAAAAGGACGTTAAGGCGAAATTGAAAACTTGGCAAAAAGAAAATAGCGACTTTGTAAAACATTTACAATCCTTAATAGATAAGATGTGTAAATCTGTAAAGATACATGAGGAAACAAAAAAGGATAATAATGAAGAGACTGAGGCTACTACCAAAAAAGCAGTTACAAAACAAAGTACTAAAAAAGGGGCTAGCAGTAGTAATAAAAAGAAAGCCACCTCCGGCACCAAAAGAACAAAGGCAAACAATAATACAAGTGATGAAAAAAAAGAAAATACTGATAAGGAAAAGAGTACTACTTGTTCAAAGAAAAGAGTTAAAGAAAATACAGATAAGGAGCAAAAGAAAACAAAGGCCAAAAAAGTATAGAGTAATAAACGACGTGTGCTTGTTTGACCAAACCGAGTTACTCATCGTCAAGTGTCAGCTCAAAATCTCCTCCTTTTTAATGTCTTAAAACAGGAAAAAAAAATACATCAAAAACCCACTATGAAAGCTAGTAATAGTAAAGAAGAAACAAATAACAAACAACAAGAGACCATGAAGGAACCAGTCACTAACAGTTGTGGATTAGAACAGGAGGATGAAGATGATACGGTCTACAAAAATGGTGTCTTTATTGTTGGTTTACCCAAAGAGACCAGAGATCTGATAAAGAAATCAAAATGAGAAAATCTATTGTCTTTTTTGACTAATGATCTAGAAGAACGCCAAAAGCAACAAACTGAAAAATGTAATTTTATCTGGCCAACCATAACCACTCATGAAACAGACGATTACAATGATGATGATAACAAAAGAAGTGCATCCTTCGAACCACAAAGGAATGACAGACTCAAGAAAAAGAAGAAAGAAGAAGTTAACAAGATTAAGAATCCGTTTTTTGATGTAGAAGAACATTACAGACACATGGATAAGGTAATAGAGGAAAAGAAAAGAACAGGTTTCCGTTGGCCTTCTGAAATGAAAGAAAACTCTACAAGCACCAGTCAATTGGACAATGATAAAAGAAGAAAAGAATAAAAACTAATAATTTT
>CADWAF010000334.1:0-36123 GCA_902984215.1 Willaertia magna
GGAGTTCGGAACTAAAGGAGATGCATATGTCAGTTCATCACAAGTAGCTAACATTAAAGCTCTCAAAAATAATCCGTTTAAGAAAACCTTGGTAGAATTATTTTGTTGTAAGTTCTCAATAACATCTTCCTTAGTAATAATTGCAAAAAGCTGATGAAGAGGGGAATGCGATGAATTTTAATGATTTTCTTGAAATGTGTTCTGTTTTTTCCCCTAAGGCTAACAAAGAAGCAAAAGTTTTAACCGCTTATTTACTATTCACATCTTCTTCAAAAGATAATCTAATGAGAAAATCAGACGTAGAAAATGTAATTGGAAGGCTAGTTGGAGACCAAATGAAAACTAGTGCTAAGGCAAATGAGGAAAAGGATATTAACTCAATATCTGGTGCTGCAGAATGTGTTATGAAAGAAGCTGACTTGGACAGCAGTGGCGAGATTTCATACAACGAGTTTAAAAGAATATGCAACCAAATGGTTGACTTTGAGGATTGCTATAGTTTTGTTGTTTTGTAAATATATGATGTACATTATTAAAACCTTAATTTGTGATTGTTATTGCTTCCCGCTTTCAATAACCATCACAAAAATAATGCTTAAAAAATGTAAGTTTTTCTTTTAGTAACGGTTTAGAGAAGTATATGTCTACTAAAAGTGAAGGATGTGTTGGTGGTCACTACAAGGAGAAGCGATGATAAAGGAGAGTTAGGAGAAGTATTCGGAAAGGATCTAAGGTTAAGAGTAGAGAAAGAAAGAATAATTTATCAAGATCCGTCAATAATGGTTCCTACGATAGTGAAATACTTAATAGATTTTATTAGAAAAGTTATTCCAAGACTAGGGATATTCAGAGAAGTAGGGAGTGCACTTACTTGCAAAAACTATAGAATCAAAATAAATGATCACGCAGAAAGTAGGTTCTTAATTGATATTTATTATTTACATTATTATTAATATTAAAGAACCACTAGATTTTAGTTCAATATTCAAACAGGATTTAACTTCAAATGATGCGTCTTCACTGTTAAAGTCTTATTTTAGATTTCTGCCAGAGTGTGTTGTAACCTTTAATGGATATGATAGATTGGTTGTTATTGGTCGTAAGTGTTAGTTAATTATTCAAAATTATTCAATATCTGTTTTAAATAGAAAGAGACGAAGTTGACGAGAAGACACAAATTACAAAACTAAAAACAATGGTAGAGGCGTTGCCAACTATTAACTATGAAACTTTGAAATACCTAATGGAATTGTTACACTACATTTCGCTAGAAACTAAGTACTCAATGGATTCAAATAATTTAGCAATATGTTTAAATCCAAGTTTATGTTTTCCAAGAATGAAAGAATCAACAGAATCTTTTTTTAACACTAAATTTATAATATCTAGTTTGTCTACAATGATAAAACATTTTCCAATAATATTTGGTGTAGAGCCAATTGAAAATTATACCTCTAGGATTGAGCTAAGTTCTAATTTTAATTTTTCTAAGAAAGATAAAATAATAGAAGATAGTAGTAGTGACACTGAAATAGATAAAATTAAAAAATCAAATTTCGATTTGAAAGACAGTATAACTAAGGAAATAGAGAGACTAGAAAGTAAGCTAAGTATGAAAGAATTAAATGACAGAGAAGAATCAAAACGACAATCAATGCTGCGGATTACAGAAGAGGAACTGGGAAACAACGAAAAGACTGATAATTTATTAAATAATGATACAATGAACGAACAAAAGATAGGGGAATTAAGGGATGGAACGGTTGAACTGCAACTAAGGAAAAGCATAAATGACTCCAAGGCAAGAAGATCAAAACACAGATATTCAACTAAAAGTGATCCTAATGACGAATTTTTACAAACCATTCAAAAATTGCAGAAAGAAAATCATGAATTAAAAAGACAACAAGAGGAAATTTATATAATTTTAGAAAAGATAACAGAACATGAGAGGCGTGATGTTGATGTTTCAGAACAATTAACGACACTTAAAAGTGTAACAGAGAGAGAAGTACAACAACTAAGAAAATATATTTACAACAGTGAAGAACAAACTATAGATGAACTCAAAAGTATTTGGACAAAGATTTCTAACATGGACGAGAAAGTGAAAAAGAAAGAAATCAGTTCAAGTGACTCTTTATCGCAAAATGCAGCAATACATGCACTAAAAGAAGATATAAAATCTGTAAGAAATGAAATAAGGAACATGTATAGTGGTTTTGTGGAAGTTTCTGAAAGAGTAAAAACAATTGAGGGAAATCAAATAGAGCTGACCGCCAAGATTGACCAAGTACTAAAAGAACAGCGTTTCCAAAAAGTAAAGATTGACTACGATATAGAACATTTAAAGAGAATAATTGAAGAAAACAACTCTAAAACAAAACAATTAAATTTAGACTTTACTTCCTTAAAATCAAGGGTAGAAGCTAGACTTAATTACAATACCATTAGATCAACACCAAGCAATTATTCTACCAGCCCCACAAAGTCACCAAGCCAAAGCTCCAAAACCTTCTTTTAAGTTAAAATTAATTTGTTTTAAAAAATGAGAAGAAGTTTAATTAAATCTGTTGCCAAAGTTAATCCTTTCAATGTAAAACAATTTACAAAAGTTTACTTTACTATTCCTTCATTGTTAAATATAAATAGTAATAATTTATTTAATACAATTCAATCAACAATTTTTTCAAATCAATTCCGTTTTTATGCACAAAAAGGAGCTAAAGGAAAATCAAGTGGAGGAAGTGGAAATAAAAAAGAGTTTTTAACTGATGTTATAAATTATAAAGATCTTTCTGAAAAGATGGAAAAGTTTGTAGAATCATGTAAAAAACAATTATCTGAATTAAGATCCAGTTCCGGTGCAACCCCTTCTATGGTTGAAAATATTATGGTTACTTTATCAGATGATTCAAAAAGACCAGTTAAAGCATTAGCAAGTATTGTAGTAAAAAACCCAAAATGTTTAACTTTAAATGTTTTTGATAAAACAACAACTGGTGCAATATCAAGAGGAATTGCAGCTGAAAATTTAGGTTTTAATCCACAACAAATTAATGAAAATGTAATTGATATTCCAGTTCCAAAGATGACAAAAGAGATGCGTGAAAATGTTGTGAAAAACGTTAAAAAAGTTGCAGAAAGTTGTAAAGAAAAAGTTAGAGATATGAGAAGAAATGCAATGACTAAATTAAAGGGACAAGGTTCTGCATCTAAAGATGATATTTTTGCAGATGAACAAACTTTACAAGCCTTAACAGAAGAAGTTAGTGATAAAATTGATAAATTAGTTGAACAAAAAGAAAAGGATATTATGAAAGAAAAGTTATAATTTGTAAACACTGTTTTCTACTACATGTCTCAATAAAATTATAAACAAAAGTCTTCTTTTGATTCAACACGTGGAATGAGTTGCTTTGTTGACGATAAGTAATCGAGATTTCAATCCCGAAAAAATGTCTTTTTGTTGCTTTGGGTTTCTCGTTCTCTTTGTGTTGTTTTTGGTTCTTGCTGTAAGACTATTTGAGTTAGATGAATGGTTAGTTAGAAGGTTAAAACAACAACAAAGATCATCTAGTTGTTATAAAGGAGTGAATGTTGTGATAACTGGTGCAAGTTCTGGAATTGGAGCAACTTTAGCAAAGCAATATGCACAAATGGGGGCAAATATTGTCATCGGAGCCAGAACTGTTAATAAATTAGAAGAAATTAGAGAAGAATGTTTAAAAAGATGGGGAGCTTCATCTTGTCACGTCTTTCATTTAGATGTATCAAGTGAAGAAAGTTGTAAACAATTTATAGAGCAAACAGTTTCTGTTTTTAAAGAAATTCATATTTTAATTTTAAATGCTGGATTAGGAATGAAGAAGAGATTTGATGAAACTACTGATTTAAGTAAACATAAAATCTTAATGGATGTTAACTTGTAAGTGAAATTTATTAATTGACGATTTAATTTTACATTTTCGGTCAACTCAGTTGGGGTGCAGTTTATCCAACTCATTATGCTCTTCCTCATATGAAGTTATCTTCTAATCCAAATGTTATTTCTAGACCTAAGATTGCAGTTGTTTCAAGTCTTTCAGGAAAGTTTGGTGGTCCATTAAGAACTGCTTATGCTGGAAGTAAACACGCTGTAAATGGTTTTTTCCATAGTTTAAGAATTGAATTAAAAGGAAAGATTGATGTTACAGTTTTATGTCCACCACATATCTTAACTGATTTCCAAATGAATTCTATAGGAGCAGAAAAAGGAGTTGTAAGAGATGCTTCTCGTTTTATATCACCTGAACAATTTTCATCAATTGCAATTGAGGCAATTGAAGAAGGGGTAGCTGAAGAGCTTGTGACAGTGAAAGGCAAAGTTAGTAGAGTACTATTACCTTTATTGCCAAATTTCATATCAGATAAAATTATTAGTAGCACAGTTGAAAAGGCCAGCTCTGTTGTACATTAAATTACTTTGTAATGAATATTTGTAATGTAATGAATATTTATTTAATAATTCCTATAATGTTTCAAGGGGTTTCTGTAGCGATTGGGTTTGGTGCTTTGTTTCAATGTAAACCTAACTTGGTTTAGCATTGGGTGTTGGTTTTTGCGGCTTGACAAAGGAATTAACATTCATCTTTAAAAAGAGCAACATTACGTAAAGCAATACAAATCCTAAGTACTTCAAAATTTGCATTTTTTCACAGTTAATTAATTACTCTCGTTCGTAAGAAGTAGAATTGTAAACGCAAACATCAGACAGCCTACTAGCGGGTCTTGCATCAACTTCTTTTGCACTTCTCTCCAATGCCAGTATTCGTTTCTTCAATTCATTAATCTCCAAATCTTTTCTTTCAAGTTCTTCTCTTTTCTCCTTTTCATATTTTCTTCTCTCCTTCATGTACTTAGTTCTGAAGCCTTCAAATTTGTCAGCAACCAATATATTCATTTCTTGCTGGTACTGAGTTAACATTCTGGAAAGTTCTACATCTCCGTGAGCCACAATTGGTTCGTCTTGGGGAAATATTGAGACCTCCTCTAAACCCCTCATTAAGAATGACGAGCTGCTGCCTCTCCTATACTTTACGGTATCCACCAATTTCATTTGTAATTGAACCAATTCATTCAAAAAATTAGTTCTTTGCTCGTCTAATAATTTGTCTCTTCGTACCACTTGTTCCTTAATTATATCTAGCTCAACATCTTTTTTAGATATTTCAATCTTCTGAATTTCTATTATTTCGTTAGATTTTACCAAATCTCTTTCTAGTTTATCTATCCTTTCCAGTAAAAATAAATTTTCATTCTTAAGGTCATATAACATTGCCTCTAATTGTTTGTTGGCCAATTTCATTTGTTTCACTCCATCAGATATTTTACTATTTGATTCCAATAATCCCCTTATAAAATTTTCCATTGAGGTATCTATTGTTGCGCTAAACATTTCTTTTAAATCATTTACAGTGTCACTGTCAAAATTAACTATCAATTTATCATTCATTTCATTTTCATTTACAATTACACTCCCAATTGTAGTTGATCTCTTTAAATCCAGCAATGATTTATGTAAATTAATCATATTTTCTTTTCCACCGAACTTAGGTATTGATCTCAGATAAATTTCAGGGATTTTGTTTTGTGTTAACTCTTTAATCATTAGTATTATATTATTAAGCAATGACGTTTTGCAATCCCTTTGTTCTAAGGAAAGAATTTTATCCACAAATGTAACACCAAGAGACAAATCATTTACACGACTGTCAAATCGAGATTTAATATCATCTAATTGTTTCACAACTTCAGAAAAATGTTCAATTCTAGCACTATATCTATCTATAGATGATTCCATACTGGAGGTAAAAGAATTACTTCCTCTTCTGTTAATTGGAGCTAATGTGTCAGAAATATTTGATAGTTTTTGGCTAGAAGTCAACAAATTAGAATTCTCAATTGATTTCTCTTGAATTACTGACTCCTGGGTATTGTTAGTAATAATCTTGGGCAGTGAAGGTTGTCTAGGAGAAATAGAAGATTTTACAGGAGTTATAAAGTGCTCATCAGCCTTTGTAAGTGAAGAGTCTGTCACCACATTGTTTTTAATTGGAGTAGAGGGGGTTGTATCTATCGTTGGAGGTTTGGTATCTTCCTCTTCTTCATTGTTTTCTTCATCTCCACTTCCTCCTTCGACACTACTAATACTATTTTTCCTTGGTCTTAAAGGTTTGTTACTAATAATATTTGATGTATTGTTATTCCCTCTGGGGACTGGGGACCTTTGCGCAAGCCTTTGTCTGTATGAATTAGACCTAGGGTTAGAAGTTACATCATTTCTATTCCTACTAGATGCAGATCTAATGACTTTGGTATTGTTTTCCGTTTCCTCAAGTTGCTGCATTACCTTATTTTTAGATAAATTTTAGTAGTTGAAAAAAGGCGGTAATTTTTTTGGTGAAAAAAGAAGAAATATGGTTGTTGATGGAAAAACAAAACTTTATGTTACTGCACTTTGAAAATCCGAAAAAGAGTGCATAATATTTTAGATTTACAATCCCAACCATATTGGTTTTATACAATAAATATTCCTAATATTTTAATAATAATTAATGATGACTAGAAGTGGTTTCTTTTTTTACGGAAGTTGGGTGTTTAAATTCATCTCTTTTTGCTAAAATTTTCTTTTCAACTTGTTTATGCCATTCAGACTGTAGAATATAGGTTTGATTTAAATAAAATAATGAAATAATTAATTCCGTACCTCTTTAAAGTGATGCATACATTCAATATAATCTTCTAATTGCAGAGAACATTGTTGAGGTTCTTTGCTGTGATACATACATCCTCTATAGTCCATCCAATTTCCATAGCATCTTCCGTTCTTCGATCTCAAGCCAAATCCTGAAGACATTTTTTATTTTAATTTTTGAAAACAATTTTTTTTAGAAAATTGGATTTTTTCTTTTGAAAGCATTTATTCAGTTTACAAGGTGTATCTAACATTTTGGAACATTACCTCAATCTCTGGAGCACAACGAATGAATGGTCTATCCCAGAATTTGTATCTACTATTCTTAACTAATTCAATGAAAGTAATAAGTAATCCCCAAGGATGTGGTCTATGTGCTATTAATCTTTCAATTAAAACTCTAGTGATTTGGTCTTGTACATTGTCTTTGTCTGCCATTTCCAAGAATAAATGTAACAATGCACAACTGAAGTAATGTGTATGATTATTTGGATATCTTAATTGATTAGCTATTGCATTTAAAACCAAATAACGGCCCTCAGAATCTAAGTCAACCACTAATCTCTTTAAAATCTCAGTGGCTGGTGTTGTGAAAATAGGAACTCTTGCTTGACGTGTGGCTAAAATACCAGTATATAAAACAACAGAATTAATTAATGGAACATTATACGATGTACCACATTCTTCAATTTCTTGTTGAGAGGTCAACTTAAGTTTGGTTATGATTTGATTGACAATTTCAGTATCTCTTGTACGAATGTAATTCTCTAACATTTCAGCTGTTACTTCAGAAGTAAAGTTTTTCAAATAATCACTTTGAATATTTGGTGGTTCAGTAATTTCAGGTAATAAATCAACTTTTAAGTTTGGAGTAAAAGGATCTGGAAGTCTCATGTGACGAGGGAATGCTGAAAGAATAAGATTTCTCATTTGAATGCATGAACTTGGAATAACATCACAAAGTGAGAAGTGATTGTCGCATAGGAATTCTGAAAAGTCATGTAATAATACCAATAAAATCTTCAGAGAAGTTTTGTAAATCAACTTGATTGAATTATTTAACTGAATGTTTCTCAAGTAAGGTTCAAGGAATTTAAATAATGAAATTAAGAGCGAATGGAACTTAGGCCAACCCTTTCTATTAGTAGAAAGAAGGAGCTTAGGCATAAATAATCTATGTGAAATTAATTCTAACCATGACAAAACGAATGCAGGCATCTTTAATGGTTCCAAACTTAATAAAGCATCACCGAATAATAATAACATATCGAGACTAATTTCTTCATTTTGATTTGACTCTGGTGATTGTGGTAAATTAACACTTATTTGATGAAGTATGTTTGAGAGTATTCTCAAATAAATTCTTTGGTTGAAGTTTGTTTGTTGTAATTCGTGGTCTCTAATTAAAAAGTTTGTTATTGCTTTAAGAACAATTGAAAAACGGTTGATGAGTTTGTTCTTTTGTTTGTCTGAGAATATTAAAGCTCCTATAAGCTCCGAATAAGCATCTGCGAATTTAAATAGATTTGTAGCCAAAGGCATAGCTGAAGATCCATATTTATAGAAGTGTTCAACTGTTACTTCAAGCAAAGTTACTAATGTTTCTTCAAATGTCTTTTCACTCTTGCAAAACTCTCTTAAATTGACTAATATAATTTCTTTTTGATCAGCAATAATTTTGTAAAGTGAAGCATTAATTGTTCTAATATCAATATTACCAAGCATAGCAGGATTATTTGGTGCATCAATAAGTTGTATCCACTGTAAGAATTTCTTCATTAACTGCTCTCTAATGTGTTGTCTATCTTGAATTTCAAAGTCAGCAGCACAATTAATTAATACAGTTAGAGGATTTTCAGAAACACTTCCAGATACCTTGCTTGCCTGATCAATAACAAGGTTTATAGTTCCAGCATCAGGTAAATTCTTTAAATTATTTGTCAAAAAGCTGTAACATTTTGGAAGGTCAGAAATGCTTATAGTATTTTTTTGAATGACTAAGTTACGAATCAAGGTTAAGAGTAATGCAAGGGATTGAGGTGCTGCTGTTGGATCATTCATAAGGGAAACAAGTTCTGAATCTACAGTTGGTAAATCTAATAAATCAGCTCTTACCAAAGAAATAGCTGTTTCCTTTTCTAGTTTTTGGTTGGCCTTCAGTTCTTTCCACATTTTTGTAATTTGTGAAATGGCTGACTCTGATTCTATGTCTCTAACAATCTTCATGATCAAAACACAAATTTCTTTAGTAATAGGTACATCGGTTTCATAAAGTTTAGAAAACAAGTCTTGGCATATAGCTTCTGCAGTCTCATTTCCTTGAACTGATTTCTTTAAAGTATTTCTAATCTTACATATTTGTACAGTAACCTCACCAGTGGCAGGTACGTACAAGAAGGAAGAATATTGTTTCTTAATTTGGTCTAATTGTTCAATTACCTTGGTAAACGATTGTCTAATTTGATCAGTTGCTACATTACTTGGTAACATATCTTCTCTTGGTTGTTCTGAAAGAATCTTCTTATCAAAGTCTTCATAAACTTGTAAGTGAGCTAAGTGGAGTGCACCACTCTTTGGAACCAAAGGTTCAGGTAATCTTTGAGCATGAACACTAAGTGCATAATTTGTCCAATGACTTCCTGTTTGTTGACTTGTCTTTCTTAGCTCAATTTCAGGTGCTAATATTTCAGTGATATCCATTGTTGCCTTATCTCTTGCTGCTTGTTCAATATAAGAGCATCCAATATTTACATTATCAGAACTAACAGATTGGACAATTTGGTCAATATGATTTTGAACTTTAACGTCATTAGGATCAATTGCTGCTTGTATAAATAAAACTTTAAGATGTTTTTGTAAACTATTTTTGAAAGGATCTTTGCATGTAACCATTGTTAATTTTGAAGCTAAACTTTGTACCATTAAATTAGATGCTCTTTGCATTTTTACCCAGTCTGGTTCTACTATAAAATCTTTTACAACTAGATCTACTGTTGTTCTACATGCAATTGTGACAGATCGTTTAACTACTGGTGCAATTATTTCCCTAATAGTTCTGTCAACAGCTACCACAACCAATTTTCTAAGTTCAGGTTGTTCTTTGAATATTGTCAAGCTGTCACTAATTTTAACTTGTTCTTGTAAATCAGTAATAGCACTCGTGGTGTCTGATACTTGGTTAATATTAAATAATTTTTCAGTTGATGTAACAGGTACGTTTCCACTTGCAACTGTAGTTCCATGAATATCTGGGTTGTTAATTTGTAATTGATGCTTGTCTGCAAGATTAACCACACCCTTTTCCTTATTCATTTGTTCGACTTGCGTAATACTAAGCTTAAGAGTTTTACACAACATTTCAACTTCAAATTTAAGGTTGAGTTTTAAAATTGGAATGGAGTGAATTTCTACCAATAGTGACACTATCCCCATTACCCAAGGATTTGGAGGAGCAAAAACCTTCGATTTAGCACAATGATTTAATATTTTTCCAATAAAAGGAATAACTGCGAGTAATTTTCCTTTCTCATAAGCATCAAATAGAAGAGCCTTTATATCTAAATCCTTTTGCAATACAGGTTTGTTCTTAGCAAGGGTTTGCAAACCAAGCCAACTTCCCAAATTTTTCAATAAAGATCTTTCGGAAAGACTTGTTGTTATTCTTTCAGACTTAAGTAATGCCTGAATAGATTCATAAGTTTGTCTCAAAACTTGTTTGTTTAAATCTTCTAACTTTAGTGTCGTCAAGAATTTGGCATATACAGCATGGAAGTTAGGTTCTAAACTTGCTCTATTAATCACGATATATCTGGCTAAGAATGGATAGTAATTTGGTGTTAAAACGTTTTTCAATTCATTGCATTTGTCGTTAATATTCATTTGTGACAAGTTGTTAACAATAAAACGTAATTTGTCTGCTAATTCCTCATTTGGTTGTTCAATGTCCTGGAGTGTTGCACCTTTTGTGAGGGTACTAATGTCTAATTGGAATCCCATTCCAGGTGAAGCTGATGTTTCTTCACGTTTTGGTTTAGTTGGTGTTACAGGTTCTTCCTTTGGTGTGGAAACAATGTGTGGAGGTGGAGATATAGTTCCAGAAACAGATGTTGTTGTTTGAATTGGATTCACTGGGGGAGGTGTCACGGAAGTAGGAGGAAGTACTTGTTGAGATGGAACGAGGTTGGTTGGCACATTAGTAGGTGGTTGTGGTGAAATAGAACTTGGAGGTGGGGAAGTGTGGATAAATTCTGATGATGTTTGCTGTTCTAAACCTTTGGTGATATAAATAGCTAAATCTGGAATAATTTGTTGTACTTGTGGTATTCTATTTCTTAAGTGGAAACAAAATTGTGGCCATTCAACAATTCTAGTCTTGAATAAAGAAAGAGCAATTAAACCAAATTGGAAAAGCTTAACTTCGTTTGGATTGGATAACGCTTGTAAAACATAAATTAAACCATATTTAAGGGTTTTTCCAATAATAATATTGTTGACGATAATTAATCCAAATAATTTTGCCATAACTTTTAATTCCTCATCAGGGTATTGATGGAAAAATCTGTATTCATCAAATAAGTTGTGAATAACACAAGCAAACATTTCTTGGTCAGCTTTAGTTTTAGAAAGTTTAAGATCCTTTAATTTTTCGATTGCTACTTCAACAGGAACCTCACCATGGAATAAACTTAAGAATAATTTGTTTGTCTTTTCTTCGATTTCAGGAGAAATTTGGAATTCTGTTGATACAATCTCTTTTTTCAAACCATCATCTAAAGATTGATAAATTTGATATGCTTGTTCTAAAACTTCAGGTGAAATAATTGCTCTCTCAGTATCCAAAACTTTAAAGAAAATACGAGCACAATCTGGGGTAAATGGGGTAGAAGCTGCTTGCTTTGGATCTTTTAACAACGCTATCCTTTCGGAAAGATAATTAATACATTCTTGAGTAAAGTCATTTGTGTATCTTTCTATATGTTTACTTAACCATAATTCAAGATTAAGATGATCTCTTTTGTATGAAAGTGTTGCTAAATCAATTGTAAATTTGAAAGGTCTACTATCTAAAATAATATCTAAAGCCTTTAATTCTTGAGCAATATCTAATATTCTTCTAAGAGAAGTAGGATCTTTTCTATAAGTATCAACTAGAGAAGAAATTAACAATGGTTGATTCAATTCGAATAGTTTGTGTAAAACCAAAAATGAATTTTTCTGTGGCTTGACATATAACGAAACCAAATATGATATTAATTCCATTTGTAATGCAACATTTGATGGTTTAGATTGAGCCAAAGCAAGAAGTAATTGCTCAGGATAATGTTTAGTAGGCTGTTCCAAAACCTTTCGTATAGTATTTATATTTTCTGCATCAGCTAAATTTAACAGTGATTCTACTAAATCAATTGTTCCCCATGTGGTACTTAAATTCTTTTGAGAAGATAAGAAGGACATATCTACATGACGTAATTTATCAGATGAAAAATCAATAACATCAGGAGGTGCATCTAAGGCCAATAGAATAAAAGATAATTGGGCTTCATTATTATTCCATTTTCTGCATACAATAACATCTAATGGTAATTTTTCACCACCAGTTAATCTTTTGTATATGGTAACTATCATTGCTAAACCTTTTTGATCTTTTAGTTTAAATCCAGGATAATCTAAATTTGAAACTACTTGTCTCCAATTTAATTCCTTGTTCTTTAACACTGATACAAAAGTATCTAGTTGCCATTGATGAGTAGAAGAGCTTTCTTTAATATCTACCTTTGGTTGGTTAATCGACGTTAAAAATAAATTAATATCAGTTTTTGGTACTAATCCTGTATGATTCATGGACATCATTCCTATTAATTGTCCAACATCTTGTTCATTAATGCTTGGAAATTGTGCAATTATTTTGCTAAAAATATCTTGATTGTACATAGCATAATAGCCTAAATCTTTTATAAGCTCACTTATGCTTCCTTCGGAAGAAGTTAAATTGTCTTGCATTGTTGTGGTAAGATGTGTTTCGTTTCTTTTCATTAGGGTACAATGAGTTGTGGATGTATTTTTTTAATTAAAAAAAAATAATAATAATTCCGAAGAAACTATAGAAGCTAATGATTTGACAAATAATAGCAATAATGGATATAATAACTATAATACTGACTCGCCCAATAAAACACGTTCAAGGTCAAACACAAAGTTTGTGAATGTTAGAGGCCACAACAACCATTTTCAAAAAAAATTAGAGCACCGCAAGAAGCTGGCACAAACAAGTTCCAATAACAATCTAAACAATCTAACCATCGGTAAAATCTCACAAGAAAATAATAACGAGGACGGTAAGGCCATGGACATTAACAATGAAGGGTTCTATAATATAAATAATTAAGATGACTAACTGGAGTTTGTTTTCCTTTATATCGTAATACTAAATGATTAAGGGTTGACTACACGCCAAAAGTCATTTTGATTACAGCCGAAAAAAATGTCATCAGTTTTAAAGGTGTTTCATTCAGAAAGTTTAATGGACTCATCATTTGATGAGAGAATGGCATTGAAACGAAAGAAGAATGCTGGCAATGTTGTTGATCAAACGAAAAAGGAGGAATGCAAGTCAACTGAAACGCAGTCAGTTTGCATGTCAACTCCCCCAACCCCAAAAGAACAAAAACAAAATACTGAGCCTATTGATGATGTAGTTTTGCCATCTGCCAACACTATACTAACTTCTAAAACTACTTCTACAGTAAAATCTGTAGAGTCTAAATCACCTACTTCACCTAAACATGTAAAATGTAGTGGATCAACATTTAAGGCAAGAATGAAAGAAAGAAAGGAAAAGGTATTTAGTACCACTGTAACATCACCAGTTTTTGATGAAACTAATCAATAGCTAGTAAATCTGTAAATATAAAAAATTAATTGTAAATTATGTCACCCTTTGTTCTTTGTTAGACATTGTTAGACGCAGATCCAATTTACAAAAACAGGTGGGAATACAACAAACTCCTTTTCAATGGGGTAATCTTACTTAAAAGCGAAAAAAGACATAAAACTCAAAAGCTCAGATAGTATTCAAATCAATGAGGTGCTAGTTTTTCCGCATTCACATTGTTGGTATGTGTTGCTATTCAATAACTTTTGACAAGTAAAAAAAAACAGACAAAATGAGTGAAAGAAGGCAAAGAAAAGTTCTCAAAACACAATTAATAGATGGTTTTAATGGTAGTAATGTTATGTTCATTAACGAAAATCCATCTACAAATTACTCGCATAATTCTTCCAATAGCTCTGAGAGTAATGAGGAACGAAGTCAACTAAGTGCTTCTTCCTCAAAAAAAGTACATGGAAAATATTGTCAGCTACGAAAGTCTCTAAGAAAATACAGAGACTTCGAAAGTAACTACTTTGTTATGCAAATAATGTCTAACCAAGAAGAGGAAGAAAGTATAACAAAACGAAAGAGGTCCTTACATTACGAATCTGATAGCAGCTGTGAAAAAGAGTACAAACACACTAAAAACAACACTAACATAGATATCGAACCAAATCAAATTCAATCCTTAATGTCAGAAACAGAGATGGACTTATTGAATAGGGCAAAATCTTTACTTTCTGTTTACCAAACTAATTGTTACAACCGTACTGCTACCAGTAACGATAATACAGAACAAAATGATTTACACTTAACATCTAATTTACCTGAACCCACAATGCAACCAGAGGACGCAGCAGTTATTGAATACATATTAACTATCTGTAGCGAATTTGAAAATTTTCCTTGTCAATAAAATGTATTATTAATATTTCATAATGTTTTTACATGTAAATGTTTATTTCACTTATAAAACGCTTTTTACAATTTTATCCAAACCATCACCTGATACAACAGAACAAAATTCAATTGTTATTGGAATTCCTCTTAGAGTTGACCATTTTTCAAAGGTAAAATCTTCTTTTTGTGAATCTAATAATAATAAATTCTTATTTGTTTCATCCCCAGTACTAGTATCTCCAAGTGATTGGTGTAAATGTTGTTTAGTTTGATGAATAGTTGTTAATTCTTTTTCTAATTCTCTCTTAATATGATTTTTAACAAACAATGCAATATCACTTTTGTTCAGAGCAATAAATAATTGTTTTGGTTTAAATTCCTCAACAAATTTATAATTAGTCATTAAATCATATAAAAATCTAAATAAATTTTCAATATTATTATTCCACTCATAAATTAGTAAAAAACTTACTCGGCATTTGGACCAGCTTCAAATTCAGAAGCATCTAAGAAATAAATAACATTTTTTGTAATTGGTAAATATTGATTTATTAACTGTAATCTAACTCTAGAATGTCCAGGAATATCAATTAATTCAATTGCTGATTTCTTTTCGGGATTAATTTTAGGAACAAACGTGGCTGTGTTTTCCTTAACACTGGTATGAGTGTTAACCACTTTATCATCTTTTAATTTATAGAAAAATGTAGTTTTTCCGGAGTTTGGTAATCCAACAATTAGATTTGCAGTTCTTGGTTTAATTTGTTGTGTAAATAATTTTAAATAAACAAAGATTGCAGCTAAAACAATCACAAAAATTGATGCACCCAACAATACGAATTCATTCATTTTTTAAGGTTTGTTTTGTAAAGGATTAATTCAAACTTTTTAATTTAAAAAAATGATTTGACGTGGCAATGGAACCAAATGTGTACCGAGCAGGCCAAAACACAAAGATGTTTTCCTTTCGTGTTGTTTTTTAAATACGAAATATCAACACGTTATAATTTAATAATTATAAAATTAAAAAGGAATGAAGTATTTCCCGCTCAGCGTTTTTCTAATTCAAATAATACAAAAAAATTTGCTCATTTTTCAATGTACGGTTCTTTTCCATCAAAAATTAATAATTCAGAAGAAGATGGTAAAAAAGTTGATCCAAATGAATCAAGTACTACTTTAACAAGTTTTTTGGATGATTCAATAACCTTTAGCTCTAGAATAGATTTTGAGGAAACCTTAAAGCAAATAAAAGAACAAGACAGAAAAGTAAACACTCACATGAATCATTATTCTAAGTATTTATTACCAAGTCCAAAGCCATCATCTAATCAAGGAAATGTGGAATCTAAACCTTCTTATTCATCTCAAATAGATGCCTTAATTAGAGATTTCAGAAAAGAAGTAAACCATGTCAGTAACTCTATTCCCGAAACACCTCAAGTTTCTACCATTAAATCAAATAAGGATCTGAAGGATGAACAAGAGTTTGAAGAGATTCAAGATTTTCAAAGTCCATCTTTTTCAATGTACAGTACCTCTCCTCAAGTCGAAAATAACAGAAGTAATCGTTTATCTACTGAACCATTATTTCCACAAACCAATACTACTAGAAGGCAAGATTCTAGTTTTAATGATTCATTAACAA
This sequence comes from Willaertia magna, assembly GCA_902984215.1. Taxonomy (NCBI): domain Eukaryota; phylum Heterolobosea; class Eutetramitea; order Acrasida; family Naegleriidae; genus Willaertia; species Willaertia magna. The sequence continues at coordinate 16,156 of CADWAF010000334.1, forward strand.
ACGGTGTTAAGCAGGTTCGTCCAATTTCACATACAAATATTTTAGATACAAATAATTATATGAAAATTGATAAAGATCCAATGGCTTCACCAATCATAAATAAGGTAAATTCATCCTTAAATAATAGAACTACCAGTCCAAGACTTAGTCGTAGTCCGGTAAAGGAGCAAGAACGTATCAGGGCATCACCTAAGAAAAATGTCGAGATATCTTTACGATTAGAAAATATTCAACTTAAGGAAGAAATATCTAAGCTACAATCATCCGTTGTTTTCCTACAATCACGAATGGAAGGATTAGAAAGAAATATGTCACAATTATTTGAATTAGTTTTGAAGAAACAAGAATAAAAATTTTTATTACAAAAAATGAGTACAAGAGGTGCTGTAAGCCAGGGGAGATCTAGTATTACCCACTCCACAAAGGCAAAATCTAGAAAACCAGAACAGGCAAGAAAGGGGTTTGGTAAGAACCAACAACCGTCTATTGCAAACTTTAAGGGCATAAAGAAGCGATTTCAAAATGTTATAGGGAAACAAAAAGAAACGTTAGATGCTATTGATCCCATTACTAAGCAAATTAAAAATCCGTTACCCCTATACAATGTACATCAGAATCAATATGGAAGTATTGAGGCAAGTGCCTCTTTTACTTCTGGAAACATTTCTCCATCTTCTATGGTAAGTTTACATTAGGATCTGGATTAGTAATAGACCTGTAGAGTGAAATTTCGGAATTTGATAGAGCTTCTTCATTTAGTTTTGGTAAAGAAACTGTACAAACAGGAAGTTTAAGTCAAGCGGATTCCTCAGCTTCTTCAATAATCAGTGACGAAGAATCATTTGTATTCAGTGGTCCTGTGACTATTGATGATATGATGAGCCAAACTGGTAGTGTAGATCTTAGCTTTGCAGTAGGGCAAGAGCTAAAAGGCTCAATAGATATACCAACGAGTGACAATTTTATTAAAAAACAAGAAAACGACACTGGGAGAAAAGTTCAAAATGAGCAACCGCAATTGACACCAAAACAACAAGAATTATTAATGGAAATGGACTTTACTATTACCTTAGTGGAAACAGAAACTTTTTTTCTATTTGATAAATTTGATGAAAGTGTGAAAATGGATGATCCTAAAATTGAAGAAGTAAGGGAAAGAAACAGAAGGTACAGAGAGCTATTAAAAAATAAAGAAAATAACAGTGATAACTTTGTGAACAAGGATGTACAGACTTTGAACACATTTAAAAAGAACAAAAGAACAACCACATCTAAGCCTGAGGTTCAGTCTGTGGAGGTGTCTGTGACTGAATATCAAATTTATGATGATAGAAAAGAAATAGAAGAAATGGAAGAGAGAGAAAGGTAAGTTTTTTATAGAAATACAGAATTGTTTACAGTGAAAGAGAAGAGAGGGAATTAATTTCCAGTCTTTCCAACAAACAAGAGGAGGAAGAAGAAGAGGAAGCTTTTGAAAATGATGGTAAGTTATTTAAACTAAGAAGAAAGTGATAACCCATTACAAAAGAAATTGATACTCAAGATGATAACACAAGTACAAGGAGTGGTGGACGAGGAACAGAAAAGGTGACTGTTCCTCCATATCAAGAGTTGGTAATGACAAGGGCTATTGTACAAAATATATTTCATGAACAACAACAAATGTATAAACTTCTTGATTTAAAGGATACTATTAAGGAATCAGAGTCTAAAGAAATTATAGATGAATATAGATCAACTTCTTCCTTAAGTGTAAAGGAACATCATGAGGAAGAAAAGACTGAAATGGAAGATATTGAAGATTTAAGTGAGGATGAGGAAGAAGTTGTTATTAAGAAACAAGGAAAGTTAACTTCCTTATGGGAATACAAATGCGACTTTAATGAAACAAATAATGTAAACTGTATGACCTGGAACAAGGAAAACAAAGACATTCTGGCCGTTGGGTATGGAAATGGAAATGTCACAGAAAACAATAATAATTGTGGTTATATTGTTTGTTGGACATTAAAAAATCCATCTGTAAGTTGTTTACTTCTACAATAATTAACTCCATTAGCTTCCTGAAAGGATATATAGAATACAAAATGCTGGAGTCAATTCCTTAAACTTTTCTTCCAGTAATCCAAGTATTCTTGCTGCTGGTTTAGATGACGGAACAGTTGCGATATACGACGTGAGAAGAAAAGAAAACTCACCAGTTATGGAAACAAGCAAAAGCCATACAGGAACTGTCTGGGATTTAAGGTGGGTAGATAGAGGAAAGGATTTAGGAGAAAGACTTCATTCAGTTGGGGTTGACGGAAGAGTGAATGTTTGGACTATTAAGAAAGGGTTAGAATCTTCAGAAATAATGAGACTGAAAAGATCTAGGTCAGTTGAGTTTGGAAGTGATGCCTTAATATCAAGAGAATCAGGTGGAATGTCCATAGATTTTTCTCCAGTTGACAGTAATATTTACCTTGTTGGTACTGAGGATGGTACAATTAGTAAATGTTCTTGTTCATATACAGAACAGCCTCTAGAAACATATCACGATCATACTGGTCCAGTTTATTCAGTTAGATGGAATCCTTATGTTCCAGATGTATTTGTAAGTTGTAGTGCTGATTGGACAGTTAAAATATGGAATCAAGAGCAGTCTTCTCCTATATTTGCTATTGAGTCATACTCTGACAAATCTGACCAACGTTCATATGCAGTGACTGATGTTGCTTGGAGCAAATATTGCTCAACTATGTTTTCTACAACTTCGATAGTTGGCAATCTAGAAATTTGGGATTTGTCATTTTCCACCGTAAGACCCAAGTTTTCCAAGAATAAGCTTGGAACAAAATTGAATTGTACTTTGTTTGCCGAGGATGTACCCATTGTATTGGTTGGTGACAATACAGGTTGTGTTGAGGTGTTAAGGGCAGAGGGGGTAGAACAAAATAATGATACTGACATACTAGCTAGTAGCAACACTCCTAAAAGTACAGAATTGTATTAAAGTAAATTATGAATTTATTAAAGATCAACCCTGTGTTTATTTGCAAGTTTTGAAATAAATTCATCTGTATCAAAGCTGCTATTTACATCCCTTGGGTTTTCAAGTTTTGGCGACAAAGTAGGAGACACGTATTTGTAATTTGTCAGTTTCAAATCATTTGTTTGTGGAGAATTATAGTAAGTATTAATTGGAAGTTCTTCAAAATTAGTTAGAGGTGCCGAGTAACTTGCTTTGGGAGGGGAATAGGTAGGTACTGTCACAACGTCTTCATTCGTTTCTAGGTCTGCGGCAAAGTGAGGCGAACTTTTTCCTATTAACTGTGCGGCAAAAGAAACACTTCTATTAATATCTTTTTTAGGAGATGTATTATTGTTTTTTTCTGGAGATTCTGGTTTGTTATTTTCTTCCAGAGTTTGTACTCTTCTTTCAATCAAAAAAACCCTTTCCCTTAAACTAGAAAAATTAGTATCTATTTTTTCCTGTAAGTCATCAAATCTATCGTTTAACTGGTTACTTAAATCTCTTATTAAGTCATATAACTTAGAAACTTCCTTATTTACAATTTCTGTAGATTTCCGACTGTTATCCCCCTCTGCAACTATTGAGCTGTTATCTCTTTTAGTTAAAACAAATTGCAATGGTTCCCTTATCACATCAGTTTTTATAACTGTAGATTCTTTCTTACTTTCTTTCACCTCTGTTACCTTTTTCTTTCTCGCTAGCTCATTATGTTTTCTTTTGCAATGCTTAATTGTGTCGCAAGTCAATATTACCTTTCTTTCAGCAAATCCACCAGATAAAAAATAAACCACTCCAATACTAGGATTATATGAAAATTCGTTTAACAACAACTTATAAACAGTTTCAATAAATTTCGAATCGGAAAGATTATAAAATTTGTATCCTTTTGAAATAAAATATTTTGCTAAAGGTTTACTAAATTGCAACAAAACAAAATTTAACAAAGGAAGAAATGTTTCAGGTTTTCCGTTTACAACACCTTCAATATCTAATTCACCATTATAATGAATTGATCTAAGTTGAGATCTTAACTTTTCAACATTATTCTTTAAATCACCCGTAGACATTTTTTTGGCGGTTCTTTTAGCGCCTCACAAGGGTTAGTAACCCTTCAAAAGGCTTGGAATGAAAAAATGCAAAGCTCTGTTTTGCTAGAAGCCTTACCTTATGATGATGAAGAAGTCAATCGAATGCCAAGTGAAATCGAAAGGGAATTAATTAAGGAAAAGGAAAGTATTGATAAAATAGAACAAGAAGTTATGGATTTAATTAAGGAACAAATGAAAGGGCCTACAAGTTCAATAACTAGTAATTTATCTATAAATAATAATAGTGAAGATGATTTAATTAAAATAAGTACAACAGAGTTAAGAAAATTCAATTTAAATTCAAAACATTCATTTCAAAAAAACAAATTTAAAAAAACTCATGAAAACACTATCAATACACCTTCTATAAGGGAAAATACATATTTTGATGATTTATTAAAAACTGTCCATGAATTACAAAAAATAACCAATTTTACTAAGGCAGAAGTCGTTTACAATAATCTTAAAGAGAAAATTAAAAACAGTGACAAAACAATTTCTGAAATTAATTATTTAGAACGTTTAAACGAATCTGATGGAAATTATTCAAATACTTTATTTTGTTTTACTCTTTATTGTAGATATTTTCTTTCAAACATTGATAAGACTATAATTTATTGTACCAAATTAATTTCCTTTTTTGAAACACAAAGTTCAACACTAAATATATTACTAGCATTTTCATTGTATATTAGGGCTACCTGCTTTGGAGAGTTAAATAAAATAACAGAAGCCATTAATGATTATGGAATGGCAATTGAGCTTTATGGAGGATATTATAAATTTTACTTTTCAAGAGCCTTTCTATTTCAACAAATAGGTGATTACGAGAATTCATTAATTGATTTTACAGCCTCGATTGCACACAATTCGAACTTGTACGTTGCATATAGGTATAGAGGCGATTTGTACAAAAATTATTTTAATGATTACGAAAAGGCACTACGTGATTACAACAAAGCAATACAAATACAATCAGATTATTATTCGGCCTACAACAACAGAGGTGTTTTGTTTAAAAAGTTAAAAAAGTATGACAAAGCCTTAGAGGATTTTGATAAATCTATTAAACTCAAACCTGATTCAGTAACATCTTATATAAACAGAGGTGTGATTCAAGAAGTGGTGTATAAAGACTATGAAGCTGCAAAGAGTGACTACTTTACGGTTTGTAAACTTGATCCTAATAACCAAGAAGCAAAAGAAGGATATGAAAGAGTAGGAAAAAAGATAAGAGATACAATCACCAAGTCTAGCAAGAAAATTATGGTTCCACCAGTCAACAAGTTTTTGCGACCAATTTTGACAAAAGTAAGAGCATTAAAACAGACAGTGGATCTCACTGAGGCATTTCAATATTATTTTAAACTAATAGATTTCATGGATTCAAGAAAACAAACCATAAATGAATACATGATTAATAAGCTCATAGTTGATGATTCAAATGGCCTATTTGAAGAAGCCCTTTTCACAAGAATTTTGTTTTACCAAGTTTGTGAAAAAGACTACAGAAAAACTATTCAGGATATAAATTTATTTTTGAGTAGAGCTAGTGATGAAAGTAAATCTCTTAAGGTGTTAGCAGTGTATACAAGGGCTCTGACTAACGAAGAATTACATCATTACTTTAGTTCTCTTGAAGATTTGGAAGAAATTCTAGAAAAATATGACGTAAATTGCCCAACTATCTACATTAAAAGAGGACTTCTTTATACCAACAAGTTAAAAGATTATGAGTTGGCTCTGCACAGCTTCAATCAAGCTATTGCAATAGATCCCCAAAACCCTCAATCCTACAATTTGCGAGGGATGCTTTATGAAAAAGGATTGAAACAGTTTGAAAATGCGTTAGAAGACTATAAAACAGCTCATTCCATGGATCCAAAGGATGAAAACATAATAGCCAACTTTACGAAACTGTATTGTTTGTTGTCTGATAAACAAATAACGCATAATGTACATTAATCAAAACCTTTAAACTCTTGAGTCAAAAATTCTGACTTGGTAAGCAATCGTTTACTCTCCTCTTTTAAATCATTAGTTGTATTTTCTATATTTTCGTCATACTCTATCCTTGGTGGAGAGCTTGGGGTTGTTATTATTGCTTCAGTAACAACTTTGTCCAAACTATTTGGGTCAACTTGTTCCTCTGGTCTTTCCAAGTCTAGTTGTCTTTGAATCATGGTTATTTGCTTAGAAACACTCTCATAAAAAGCTTGGTCAGCAAAGTGCTCTACAACAGTGGGTGGAGAGATACTAGAGGCAAGAAAGGCATTCCTTAGTTTACCGTTTCTTTCAATTAATTCATTTATAACATCCTCCCTTTTAATAGCTCGTTTTGTCTCCCTTCGTAATTGTCTAGAAATATGCAATTTCTCTCTCTTCAATTGCTCAATGTATTCTTTCTTTTCAGTGTAAAATAATTGCGTTTGACTATTCCAAGCCGCTTTTTTGTTAAGCATTTCTTCCAACTCTGTCACTCTGCTTCTTAACTCCGTTAACTCTGTTTGTTGAGTTTTACATAAATCTATTTTCTTTGTAAGTTTTTGTTTTAATTCTTTGTTTTCTCTATTGAGTGAGTTGGACAGTAATTGTAAATTGTGTGCACTATTCACAGCCTCTCCGCTACTTAATTCCTTTTTATACTCTGCTATTAATTTATCCTTTTCTGTAATTTCTTTCTTCAAGTCTTTAATTTGTCTTTTTAACATCAAGTTATTTTGATCCAATTTACTGTTCATTACTTGTAATTTCTTTATTTCTGGAAGAAAGTGATCTCTAACTTTAATCTGTAACTTCTTTTTCTCTTCCTTGATTTTCTCCATATCTTTCTCTAGTTGTTGAATATGCCTCTCTTCATTCTCCAATAACTTTTGATGTTGCTTTGCTATAGAGTCGTCTCTACTTTTAAGAAAGTCCATTTGTTCTTTTGCCTTTTTGAATTCCATATTTTCCGATTCAATTAAAATACAATATTCTTCTAAATCTCTCTTTTCTTGTTGTAACAAAAAGAAAGCTTTGGCAAGCTTAATAAAATGTTAATCCTTTACGAATTATTCTTTTTCCTTACCTTTTTTAATTGTTGAGTCTTCTCCTTAAGTTTCTTCTCCAAAGCACTGGTATTTGCTGCCTCAATCGTTTGTTTTCCTTCTTCCGCTTGCTGATCGTCATCCAAGGCTGAGGCAAGAATTGCATCTCCTACACTTTCATTCATTTTTTTGGCGCCATTAACAATTCTAAATTTTAAAACGGTATTATTTATGTTCCCTATTTACAAAATTACAAAAACTAATCTATTTAAATGCTTGCAGTCCAGTAATTGCTCTACCAATAATAAGTGCATGAATATCATGTGTTCCCTCATAAGTGTTTACAGTTTCAAGATTCACTACGTGTCTAATGATATGATACTCATCAGCAATTCCATTACCTCCAAGCATATCACGTGCCTTACGTGCAATCTCAAGAGATTTTCCAGCATTATTTCTTTTAATCATTGAAATCATTTCTGGAGCCCATTCTCCTTGTTCCTTTAGTCTACCAACTTGAATACATGCAAGTAAACCTAAATTAATTTCTGTCAACATATCTGCCATCTTCAATTGAGATAATTGATTTTGGGCTAACGGTTTTCCAAATTGTTTTCTTTCTAATTGATATCTTCTTGCTGTTTCCAAACAAAACTCTGCTGCACCCAAAGCTCCCCAAGCAATACCATATCTTGCACTGTTCAAGCATGTGAAAGGACCATTTAAACCTGAAGCACCTGGTAACATATTTTCTTTTGGTACATGAACTTCATCCATTACAATACTTCCAGTAATTGAAGCTCTTAATGACATTTTGCCTTCAATCTTTGGGGCAGATAATCCTTTCATACCCTTTTCTAAGATGAATCCACGTATTTTACCATCTTCTAGGTTCTTAGCCCAAACAATAAAGATATCTGCTACTGGCGAGTTAGTAATCCAGGTTTTTGAACCATTTAAGATGTAATGTTTTCCGTCACTTGAGAGCTTTGCTTTGGTTTCCATACTAGATGGATCTGAACCGTGATTTGGTTCTGTTAAACCAAAGCAACCAATTATTTCTCCTGTTGCAAGTCTTGGTAAATACTTTTGTTTTTGTTCTTCACTACCAAATACATTTAATGGGTGCATTACTAATGAAGATTGAACTGAAAGTGCTGAACGATAACCAGAATCAACTCTTTCAACTTCACGAGCAATTAAACCATAAGCAACTTGGGATACACCGGAACATCCATAACCATGGATTGTAGAACCTAACATTCCTAGTTCACCCATCTCTTTCATTATATTAACGTCAAAGTATTCATTTCTATTTGCTTCTAAAATTCTTGGCATCAACTTTTCACTGCAATATTGTCGTACTTGATCCCTAATTTCTTTCTCTTCACCAGTAAGTAAACTTTCACTATTGAAAGGATCTTGGTAGTTAAAATCAACAGTCTTTTCTCTATTTACAATAATACTTGAAGAAAATAATCTTTTGTTTTCAGTAGCAAGTTTAAATACCGCATTATTGCATTTGGTCTTGCTGCCTATCTTGCAAATTTTACTGGCTATCATGGTTGTTAGTTATTTTTTCTGTTGTAAATTTTAGCTCAGGTTTAATAAAAGATTATTTGGGCAAGAAATTATAAATTTATTTCTGCGAAATTTGAAAGTTAAATATACAGGATCAAGATTTTACAATTTAATTTAAAAGGAAAGATGTCTACAAAAGTATGGTTTCAGACTGCCATTTAAACCTTGTGTAAGTCTACCTTGAGACCTAAGTTCTTTTCCATGGTGCTATGTACATCTTCTGGGATTCTTTCTGACATGTTTGGATCACATAAGTAATCTTCAAATTCAATGGATTCATCTCTTCCAGTTAAAATATCAAGACCTATTCTACTAGATTGAAAATTTGATAATCTTAATGGTGCTCCAAAAATTCTTTTTTGCATTTCCATGTGCATTGGCATATGACTTCCGAAAACCTTAGACATCATAAAATATTGTCTTTTAAGCTCATCCTTTTCGAACTACAAAAATGTGTAAAAATTTTTTTTCTAATACAAATACTTACTCTTCTTAATACATTTTCTACAGGATGAGTTATTGGTTTGCTTTGTCTTTCAGCTCCGGTAACAACATTTTGTTTAGGGAGTTCGAGTGGGACGAATTGGTTTGATTCCATTTTTTTTTGATTTTATATTTTTATTGATAATGTTATTTATAGCATCAAATTACGACTTACAAGACACAATAAAGTCACTCAACAAACCTTTCTTTCACATAATACAGTCAATTGTTGTGACTGTTTTATGGAATTAAAAATCATCAAGAAGTACAAAAGTTATCAACTTTGTTGCTTTATTGTTTTCTTTGAAATTGTTAGCAACAAGTTTATCAAGTTAAAAAATGCCAACTAATGCATACTTTGTTATTGTCGGAAAAGAAGATAGACCAATTTATGAATTGGAGATTTCCACAGCAAAAAGAACAGATCAATCTCAATTAAAACAATTTGTTTTACATGCTTCATTAGATGTAGTTGATGAAATGCAATGGTCAACAAATGCTCTTTATTTAAAAACAATTGATAAATTTAATGAATACACAATTTACGGATTTGTAACTGGTGGAAGTAAGTTTAAAATAATATGAAAATATTTCGTTTAACATTTAATAGATGTTAGATTTCTCTTATTATTTGAAAACGATAAAAAGTCGGATGATCAAATCAAAAACTTTTTTAACGATGTTTATGAATTATATGTAAAAATACAATTAAATCCTTTCTATGAATTAAATTCATCAATAACCTCTACCGATTTTGATAATAGAGTAAAATCGTTAGCAAACAAATATATTTCGTAATAAACAATGTACCATATTTTTCTTTTGTTCCGACTCTTTTACTTTTTGTTTGTTGAGAATTCCCTCTATTTGAATTCAACCAAATAGATGAAGTACTCATTCCGATATAAAACAGTTGTAATAAAAAATAACGGGTTGACTTTTAAAATAAAATGCGTTCAGATAGGAAACATACTCTTCATCGTATTAATCCCTATCCTGTTGATGCTATCCATCAACACCAACCTGACTCAAGTTCATATGTTGATGATGATAACAACAACAGTAGAAATACTCCATCAGCTTTTCAAAAATTTTTTAAATATATTTCTAATTTATTTACAACTTCTTGGCTAGCAAAACAAAGTAGAGATAATTATAATTCTTCAACAGATGAAAATATTACTGAAGAAGAAGAAGTAATACCAACATCTACTAATAATAACAATAACCAAAGAAATGAACAATTACAAAATTTATCATTAGAAGGAAAAATTAATGTAAATGATATACAATTTGATAAATTTTACCCAGAAATAACAAATGAAGAAATTGAAAAGATTAAATCTTCACCAACAATTTCTAAAATAATTCAAGATGGTATACAATACAGAAAATTACAAACACAACAAAGTATGATTACTAATCCCGATTTCAGTACAAATGCTACAACTCACACCAACCAAAATATAGATAGTATTTTAATTGATGATGATGACGAAATTCAATTAATTGAAGAAGATAAACAACAACAAAAAAATAATATTTTACCAACGGATCTTGTTAAAAATCGTTTAGGTGGAAAATCTCTTGAAAATTCAAAACAACCTCAAAAGAAACAAACTACCGGAAACAAAGCACCAAATTCCGCATTTGATTTACATACATCTTCTTTATTCAATAATGATATTCCTCACCCAACACCAATTAAGGCTTTAAAATTTCCTTCCTACCCTGAAACATCTTTTAATTCAACATCTCAAAGGGAACATAAAAGTCCATTCATGCCAAAAGGGTATCATACAATTTCTACAAATAGATTTAAAGAAGTAAATCCATCAACTAAAAGAAATCATGAATCTTTTGAAGTACCAAATAATACATCTTTTCATCATAATGAGGAACCAATATCTGACAATAAGCCTATTAAACGTATGAAAACACATTTTAGACATTCTATTTCACAAAGCTTACCAAAGACTTATAGTGAAACAGCTAAAAGAATTTTAGAAACTTTAGATCAATTATCTTCTCCTTTGATAGATGTTGAAAAGGTTCCTCAAAAACCATTAGCTGTTCGTTTAAGTACTATAAAGAGAGCTCAAAATAGATTAAAACAGCAAAAACCTCAAAAACAACAAAAGGAAACATCATCTATTATTGAACCAATAGACGTAGACGAAGAAATCATTCCAACATCTAATATTGATTTACCAACCTCTTTTTCAAAGGTCCCAACCAAAAAGACACAACAAGAAGAAGTTCAACCTAGGAAACAAAAATCAACAAAGATAACAAGAAGATCCCAAAGAGGTAACCAAGATACTCCATATTCTAGACCTGCCAAGAAAGCAGAACAACAAGAAGAAGAGGAAGAAGAAGAAGAAGAAGAAACATTTGAAGAAGTTATGAGAGAAAAGAATGAGAAATTATCTAAGATTCCACCTGCAACTCTTTCAACAACTATTTCATTTGCTCCACCTCCATCGGAACCTAAAGAAACAAAAGAAGTTGTAAACAATGTACCTACAACTAATTTTTCCAAACCAGTTTTAACAACTGAACCTGTAATTGTACAACCAACATCATTCACTTTTGATAAAAAGGAAACTAAACCACTTTTTGCTTTTGAAAAGAAACAAGATGAAAAGAAGGAAGAAATAAAAGAGGATAAAATAGAAGCAGAGGAAACCAAGGAAGAACCAAAGAAAGAAACACCACCATTCAAATCTGCATTTACTGGATTTACATTTGAAAAGAAACAAGAAGAAAAGAAAGAAGAACAGAAAGAAGAAAAACAAGAAGAGAAAAAAGAAGAACCAAAACCATTTACATTCACAATCAACAAGGCCTTTACATCAATACCTGAAAAGAAAGAAGAACCAAAACAAGTAGAAACAACAACTGAACAAGATGATTCATCATCAATAGCTTCTCTTGAAGAGGAAGAAGAGGAGAAAGAATCTCCAAAAGAAGAAAAACCTGAAGAAAAGAAAGAGGAAACTCAGGAAGAAAAGAAAGAAGAGACAACCGGAGGATTTAAATTCTCATCAATTCCTTCTGGTACCTTCTCTTTCTCTAAACCAACTACTGAAACAAATCCTTTATCTGGTTTTAGCTTTAAACCTTCTACAACAACAACTACTACAACAGAGACAACTACAACACCTTCTTTTTCATTCAAAGCAACTAGTGTCACAAATGAAGCTGAGAACAAACCAATTGCATCTTCATTTTCCTTTGAAAAGAAAGAGGAACCTATTAAGCCATTAAATGGATTCACATTTGACAAAAAAGAAGAAGAAAAGAAAGAAGACAAACCTACATCATCTGGCTTTGCATTTAAGGCAACAACAACTCCAATTACCCCTATAATAGAGGAACCAAAGAACGAAGAAAAGCCTACTATTGGAATGTCAACATTTGGTTTTTCATTTGGTAAAAAAGAAGAAAAGAAGGTTGAAGAAAAGAAAGAAGAAACCAAGGAAGAAAGTTCTACCACAACTGGAGGTTTTAAATTTGGAGGAGCTAGCTTTACTACACCTGGTAGTGGATTTTCATTTGGTGGTGCTCCAAGTTCTCTAAGTTTTACAAAAGAACCATCCAAAATTGATGAAGAAGCTGAAACAAAGAAGAAACGTAAAGATGTTCCAACAGAAGAAGAAGAAACAACAAAGAAACCTGCCTTTGGGTTTGGTGGATCAATTGCTACTAAGGAGGATGAAAAGAAAGATACCGTAAATGCCGGTTTTGCATTTGGTGGTAACAGTGGATTTTCGTTTACAAAACCAAACCCACAAGAAGACAAAAAAGAAGAAACAAAACCAGCTTTTGCCTTTGGAGCAACTACCACTACTTCACCTGTTCAAGAAGAAAAGAAAGAAGAAACAAAATCAGGTTTTACTTTTGCAAATAATTTATCATCCAATCCTTTTGCTTCATTTGGTAAACCAGTCGCCACTACTGAACAAGAAAAGCCAGTCACAACTGCACCTACTACAAACGTTTTTACCTTTGGAGGTGCCACAACCCCTAGCTCAACAACAACATCAGCTCCATCTTTTTCTTTCAAGGTTGAGTCAGGAGCCTCCAATCCATTCGCTGGTTCTACTAACGTAACTACAACCACCACAACAACTAATCCATTTGCGCCAAGCACCAGTGGCAACCCTTTCTCGAACAATAATAATGCACCACCTTCCACCAGCTTTGGCTTTGGTGGATCTAATCCAAGCTTCTCATTTGGTGCTACTGCAGCCCCTTCGGGAATGATGGATCAAGACATGAATACAAGCTTAAACGTACAAAGTAATGGTTTTGGTGCTGGCAATAATGCTATGTCCTTTGGTCAACCTTCATTTGGTATGCAATCCCAACCATTTGGTTTTGGGGGTGTACCTCAACAAAATCCAAGTCCAAACTCTAACAATCCATTTAATGCAACACCCAATAACAACCCATTCTCTGCAACTGGTGGGCCAACCAATATGCAAAGTGCAACTGGCAGAAAACAAATTAAAGCAAAACGAAGACATTAATTCACAATAATTTTCACACACTAATAAAATAAAAATTAACACTATTTACGAGTGTCTTATTTTAATAAAAACGGCGATAGCCACACTTCCTGGAACAATTAACATGAAAGTCACCAGCACTTGAATCAAAAGAATTAAAACAATGATGGCTTTGGAAATATTGTAATACGACTTGGCGAGTTTAGAAAAAGAATTCCGATATTTCAACATGTAGAAGAACGGCAAACAAGCAACAATTGGAATTAAAAACAATAACACTATAAATACAACAACAACAAATGTGAAATCGTGAATAGATTCCTCATCATCCTTCTTTATCTCTTCTTGTTTCAACTCACCAACTTCATCTCCACTACTAGAAGTGCTTTGCAGCAATCGTTTCGTTTCTCCCTCCTCCTCAAAAGACATTTTTATAATTGAAAGTAAAAGAATTCTAGACAGAAAAAATTTACCCAAATGAATCCACTAAAGACAGTATTGGTTTGGTTCAGAAATGATTTGAGAGTTGCAGATAATGAAGCTCTTTTCAAAGCATTAAAACAATGTAAATCTGAACAAAAGGTTTTACTACCAATGTATTTATTTAATTCTTTTGAAACAACCGAACCTTTTCCTTACTCTCTTTCTGGATTATCTTCATGTGGACCAAGAAGAGCTAAATTCATAACTGAAACAGTTGTAGCATTAAGTAAAAGTTTATCAAGCAAAATACTGGTAAATGTAGTACCATTTGATTTAAATGACAATTGTAAAGAATTACAAGAATTTACAATGAAAATTATTGAAAAATATCAAGTTACTGACATTTATCTAAATGAAGAAATTTGTGAATTTGAAAAACAAGTTGAAAAATCAATTTCAAAAGTTTGTAAAGAAAAAGATATTAAGTTACATTTAACTTGGAGTTCTACCTTAATTCATAAAAAAGATTTACCTTACAAAGATATTAAGAATGATTTCCCCAAAGTATATAGCGCTTTTAAAAAGAAAATTGAAAAATCACAAACGTGGGAAGAGGATAAAGAGGATATTGTAAAAGATTGTTATGAAATTGACAGTAAAGAACTGGACGAATTTTTAATAAATAAAATAGAGAATAATGAAATTTTGGGTGACATTGAGACAAATGGAATAACTACATTTTTACAATCTAAATTATTTCCACATAAAACTATTGAGGAGATTGAAGAAGAAACAAAATATGATAATAGAAGTTCATTTAACTGGATTGGAGGAGAGGATAAGGCATTAGAAAGATTGAATAGTTATATTGATTCTAATTCATTTGAGACTTATGTTGATACGAGAAATGGAAATATTGGAAGTGAATACTCAACCAAGTTATCACCTTACTTAGCTACTGGAGCTATTAGCCCAAGACAAATTTATCATAAAATTAAAGAGAATAAAACAAACGATAATGAGAAGAGTGCACAATCAATGTATCAAGAATTACTTTGGAGAGATTTCTTTAGATTTTTAGCTAATAAGATGGGAAGATCTTTCTTTTTTGAAAAACAATTACAACCAAACAAAAAGTTAGATTATGAATGGATAATACCAACTAATCCATCAAATGATAATTTATTTCAATCTTGGTGCCAAGGAAAAACAGGATATCCTTTTGTTGACGCTTGTATGAGAGAATTAAATCATACTGGATTTTTAAATAACAGAGGAAGGATGGTTGTTGCCTCATTCTTAGTAAAAGATATGCATTTAGATTGGAGATTAGGAGCAGAGTATTTTGAAAGAAATCTATTAGATAATGATCCACACAGTAACTATGGAAATTGGGCTTGGGCCGCTGGAATTGGTTGTGACTTTAGACCTCGTTATTTCAACCCAATAAAACAAGGTATCGATCACGATAAAGAAGCAAAGTTTATTAAGCGATGGGTAAGGGAAGTTAATAAGGTGACAACAGAAAAGAATGTGATTCATTGTCCTTCAAAATTATTAACAGATGAACAAAAAGAAAACCTAAAACTACCTTCCTACTATTGTAATGCAGTGGTAGATGTGAATTTACCAAGTAGTTTTAAATCTCATAAACGTGAAAAGAAAGAAAATAGTAAATCTAATTCATCTACAACAAGAAAGAAAAGAAAATAAATTGTACATTCTGTTAAAAAATAAATTGTATTTTCCCCGCCAAATATTGAATTGTATTTAGCGCGCTGAAAATCAAACAAAAAAAATGGAAAATCAAAGCCTTAGCATAGAGCCATCTTCCGCATTAATTGTTGATTTTAATGATGATTCAAATGGGAATAACTTAAGTAATAATGGAATGGAAGAGAAAAGAAAGCAAATATTCGAAAGATTACAACAAAGAGAAGAAGAAAGAAAAAGTAAATTATCAGGTAATTCTCAAAAAGAAAATCCTTCATTATTTTGGAAGAATTTTAATGAAATGTTAAATGATACAAATATAACACCATCTACTCTACAAGACTATTTAAATCAACATGTACATTATTTACCTAACTATGATGTGAGGCAAGCAAGTGAGAAAATCAAAAAAGTTCAAGAAGAAAATAAAAAGGAAAAGAAGAAGTTTTCATTTAAAAAGAAAACAATTTCTTCTATTGTTCAACAAAAAGAAGAAGAATTAAAAGAAGAAAAGAAAGAAATAATTAAAATTGAAAGTAATAAAACGATAATAGATTTAAATTTAAATGAAAATAAATCTATTTTAATTAAACCAACAAAAGAAAAGGAAACATTTTCAATTTGTAATGGAAATGAACAAATAATTGAATTAAAAGAAATATCAGGTGCTATTTATATTTCAAATTTAAATAATTGTAAAGTTTATTTAGGACCAACAAATGGTTCAATATTTTTATCTGATTGTAAAGATTGTGAGTTTCAATTGGCTAGTTGGCAATTAAGAATTCATAATAGTACAAGTTGTAAATTTTATGTTAATGTTAAAAATAATCCAATTATTGAAAATTGTAAAGAATTATTGTTTGGAAAATATAGTTATCATTATGATGGAGTTAATGAACATTTACAACAATGTGAAATTTCAGAAGAAAAGAATAAATGGAATCAAGTTAATGATTTTCATTGGTTAAAAGCTAATGAACCAAGTCCAAACTTTAGGTACATTGATTCAGAATAAAGTGAATGTTAATTTGTGTTGAAATTTTACTAAACATAATTGGCACAAATTCGCCTTAAACATACATTAACGTTAATTATATTTAAAATTCAACACTTTAATACAAGGATTTAATAACTGTACTTCTTGTTTATACTTTTCACAATTTCCTAAATATAATTTTTCTAAATAAACTAATGTGTTTACCATTTTCAATACTGTTTCTTTTGGTAATGAACTAGAATTCACTTTGAAAGAAACTAAATACCTTACATTGTTACACAATTCAGAGATAAACTTATCTGTCAATCCATGCCAATCTTTTAAGGTCAATCCAGTTAATAATGGTAAGTTCTTTACTAAATTTAATAATTGTCTTTCTTGTTTATCTTGTATTACATTAAAAGGTTCTTCTTTAAGGTAAATTCCCTGTCTCCAACTTTCTAATTCTTCTCTTTCATTACTTTCTTTAATTAATGCTAACTTTCTTAAATTTGGAAAATTAGTTTGCTTTAAAATTGCTGACAAATCTACCGTTACATAATATACATTTGTTAAAATTAACTTTTTTAAATTTTTTAATAATACTAAATTACTAAAAGATAAGTTTGTAATTTTACTAATATTTAAATTTAAATATTGAATCATTTCAGAATTTAAATGATTTACAATTTGATTTAAATTATTATCTTTAGGAAAATTAGATATCCATGTACTCATTTCAATCGATAATTTCTTCAATTTCTTTAATTCTTTTATTGATTTTAAAAATTCCAATTCATAATTAATTGTACAACAATCAGTTTTAAATTCTTCTAAATTATTCTTTAATTGTGACAATAAATGATAATTATTAAACTCTCCAAGATCAATTCCCAAATAAAAAATTAATTTCTTTAAATTAATTAACTTGTCAATTCCTTTCCAACCATAAATATTTCTCTTTTTAACTTCATAAGTTGTATTTGTATGTGTAATATTTAATGATTGTAAAGAATTTGGTAAATATTCAAATAAATTAATTCTTTTATCATTTATTTCATCATTAATGTTTGTAAATCTTGTATAAACAAGTTTTAAATTCTTTAAATTAATTAATTCATTAAAATAATTTAATTGATGAACTGGAAGATAATAAGTTTGTAAATCTAAATCAATCAAGTTCTTTAAATTAGCGCCAATAACATCTAATGGAACAATATTATTTTCCATTGTCATCATTTCACCTCTTGGACAGTAATAAATTGTAATTGTTAATTTTGTTAAATTTTGTAAATAATTTACGTATTTTGTAAAATTTGAAGTAGCAAATGTAGTCTCAGAGTGGTATTCAGTTATTTTATTATTATTTTTTAAAAGATCTAAATGATAAGAGTAATCAGTGACAGATGTCAATTGTGTAAATTTTTGTAAATCATCAAATCTCATACAATATAATAATGTTAAATCATTTAATTTATTATAAAATGGTTCTAAATCATTAATATTTAATTCTTTATGATATCTATTAAATATTAATTTATTTAATTTTGTATTTTCTAAATATTTTAAATATTTTAAAGAATTAATATTAACAGGTAAATATAATTCTTGTAAATTATTTAATTGACTTAAAAAATCTTTACAAATTTCATCAAATAATTGTTGTAAAGTATTTCTTTTAAAAATAAATTTTGTTTTGTAAATACGAATTGTTTTTTTAATTAATTGATTAAAATTTTTATTTACTAATTGAACACGGCAAAGTAAATAATTAAAATGTAAATATGAGAATATTAATAATTTAACATCTTCAGGAAGAATGTCAATATTTATTTGTTGGATTATTTGTTGTTGTTGTTGAATATCTAAATTTTCTTTTGTTTCTTTTCTTCTTTTTGCTGCAATTCTCTTTCTATTTGTTGTTTTTTCTTCCATTTTTTTTATTGGTGTGTTTTTTACAAAACAAGAAAAACTTTCTAGTCTCTAAAATTAGTTTATTATTATTTACAAATATTTTAAATAAATTAATCAATATTTACACTTCTTGTTTTTCTTTCTAAAGTTTTCTTTGGAATGTTAACTCTTAAAACACCATGTTCTAAATTTGCCTTAATACCATCCAAATCAACATTCTTTGGTAAATAAACACTTCTGCTAAATGATCCAACACTTCTTTCAACACAATGATATGTTTCATTCTCTTCTTTCTTTTCTTTCTTTACTTCACCTGAAATTGTTAAGGTTCTATGTTGTTCATCTACATCAATTTTAATATCTTCTTTCTTCATACCAGGAACGTTACACACAACTTTTACTTCATTAGATGTTTCAGAAACGTCAGTTCTTGGTTTAAATTCTTTAAGTAATCTATCATCGTCACGATTTTGTAAAGATAATGCCCAAGGATTTACAAAGAAATGGTCAATCCAATCGTCATTGAAGATGTTTGAGTTTGCTAATTGTCTGTTGTTTTTGTTGCTTTGCATTGTGGTTGCTGGTTATGTTATTAATTGTTTTTATTGTTCTTTTTTAATTGTTTTTTAGTTGTTGAAACACAAAGTTGCGGATAATAATGAAATTGAGCTTTGTTTTTTATAGACACAACGGAATGATGGCAATTCCATATTCCACTTCCGACAAATACTTTTTTGACTGCAATCTAAAAATGATTTTCATTTAAAAATAGCTACTTACTTAGAAACTCACATTGTAAACTTTTTACAAAAGAAGTCTATAAGTTAAATTAATAATTTATTGTTGTTGTTTTTCACATCTTTCATACATTGCTGAGAAAGCATTCTTAACAATTACATTCTCTGCCAATCCCTTTTCCTTAACATAATCATGTATCTTCTTACCAATTTCTAAATCTTCTGGTTTCTTACATCCCTGTAAAACAGTTGCAATAACAAAAGCATCTGGAACTAAACCTAAACCTTCTAACTTCCAAAATGTATCTAAAGCATTATCCATTTGATTTCCATTGATATATGTTTTTATAAGACATCCATAAGCAACTAAATCTGGTCTATATAATGATTTAAATATTTGTAACACTTCATCTACTGAACCTCTTTCTGCATAAATGTTAATGATTGTAGTATAAGTTATATAATTTAAATTTAATTTCATTGTTTTCATTTGT
>CADWAF010000337.1:0-10421 GCA_902984215.1 Willaertia magna
TGAGGGTAGTATTGAGGTGGACAAGGAAAATCAATGCAAAATTACAATTTCTTATTGTAATGATAATCCTTATATTTTTTTAGTTTCTGACAAAGATAGAAATGAAGTGTTACTTTTACTGAAAGGAAGAACTTTTATTTATTATAATTTATTTAAGTTAGAGAATAATGAATTTGAGATGGTTCAAGAAGAGGGAGTAGTAAATTCTACTTCTGATTTCCCACAATTAGTTTCTTTTTCCACACATTCAATGTTAATGGAAGAAAGTGAAATGGAGAATATTTTACAAAATCAAAGATTTAAAGAACCTGAGTACACAATACAGACGAATAACATAGAAAAACAAACAGTAGTTGCAGAGTTAAATGAATATCAAAGAGAGCATGTTGATTTTATTAACAATGGAACATTTCTTTTTCTACACTACGTTAAAAAGAAATTTTTGGGAAAATCTAACTCGGTCAAATTACATTTTGTTAGAGTTTACCTGGAATTAGACAATAATATCTATGTGGAATGGGGTGTAAAGCCCAGAGAATTAAACCATAAAAAGAAAGTGATTGGTGTTGAAACAGGCCAAAATGCAACAATTGGATCTAAGAAAATTAAGCCAATGTACACCCAAAACTTTTCCTTTGTTCTGAGGACAGAAAGAACAGAAAATAATCCAAACAAACAACCATTAGAATTAGACTTATATTTGGTATCTACTGATACAGTTGAGTATCAACATTTTATTCAAGGTATTAGATTATTATTAAAAAAACAACGAGAGAATTTAGTTCAACAACAAAATTAAAACTATTTGTATTGTTGTTGACTCAATATACTCTCGTCAAATTCAAAGTATTCAAATTTATCGTCCTCCATACTGCTGTTGCTATCCTTAGTAATCACCTTACTGCGTTCTTTCAATTTCTTTAACATCAGTATGATAACAGCAAGATCTAATTTTACATTGGAAGTAAACTTAGCTTTTGATCTTAGACAAGCAATGAATTGAATTAAATCTTGCATTATTGAAATACGTAATTCATCTGTATCACCATTCGAAAAGTTCACTAATTCCTTCCTCAGTAATAGAACAGCAGAACTACAAATCAGTTTATCTTTAGCTAAAATATCAGCACCTTTTTCACATTGACAAACAACAAACGTAAATAATCTTAAAATTAATTTTCTAAGGTTATTCATATCTGAGGCGCTAGCTGAAGGTAACATGGTATTTAAAAAAGCAGCTAATCTTACGAAAGGTGTTTTTTCTAATGCTTCAATTTTTGATAATATAGCACTACTTCTACAAAGTGGTAATAATATTTCAATCATACTTTCTTTAATGAAAAAGGGTATATCTTGTTTTTTAAATATTGTTTTCATGCATCCCTTTTTAATTTTCTTTGTTGTGATATTTTCAGAAGCAAATAATGGTTCAAAATGAGGTAGACATGAAACTGGGCACCACCAAGCAATTACTCTAAATATATCAAGTAAAATGAAAAAAGATTTTTGTTGATAATCACCAATGTCAAACATGTAATTGCATATTCTTAATAATGTAGTAACAATATCACATTTAGTTGTAATTGTTTGATTATCTTTTACAGGAACATCATCTGAATTAAAAGTAAAACCTTTATCAGCTTCTGAATCATAAATAAAATCAGGTTGATAAGGTAATTTCTCAATATAATAATGTAAATATTTTTTACTTTCTCTCATCTTATTCTTACCACTCTTTTCTTTATTTTCTTCTGAAATTAAAATATTTGGATTATTAAACATTGGATGAGATGAATAATTTCTTTGTTTTAAACCTTCTTCTATACTTTTAGTTGTCTCATCTACTATTTTAGTATCACTCGTTGTTGTATCATTACTAGGTATAGAATCAATTAAAGCATTTCTAAATATTTCACTTTCCATTAATAAAAAATACAACACTTCAAGTGTACATTCCAACAACTCTATATCACAATGTATCAATGAAAATTCTTCTTGATCTACTTCTATACAATATGATTGATTTAAATATGCATCCAATATAGGTAATAATGTAGGTATTTTAGATTGATTATTAGATACTACACGGTGAGTATTCCATAATACATCTGACAAGGATGTATCAGAATTAACCATCAAATTATCAATCGTACTATCATCTTTCATAATATTATCATTATTACTTTCCTGTAAAATATTCACACTATATTCTGACATTAATTCTTTAGGTAACTCTCCATGTCCATCATACTTTAATAATTTATAAATTGACATGTGTAAAGTTGCATCTTTCTGTAACCCAGCAATACTCATATCACTCCATTTTACACGTTTCTTATAACCTCTCAATAAATGATAATTTATATTTTTTAAATTAGTACTATTTAAACTTTTAGAAGGAGATCCAAATATTGAACTATCATTTCCTTTTTTGATAATATTAAATATATCATCTTCATTATTCCTTGGTGGTGTAATAGGTGATGGTAAATCGTCATCATCATTATTACTTCCTCCTTTCTTATTAATAATCTTTCTTTTCTTATTATTATTCTCTACATTATCTTCAATAATTGAAACTGTATCATCCTCTTCTACAGTCATTGAAATGTGTGTTAAATTAATCATATTTTTCTCTCCTTTATTATTAGTATTCAATCCATTTTTATTCCACTTTAATTGTTGTTGACTACTTATTTTATTATTATTTTGTAAAGTACCGTTTGGTAGTGGCATTTGTTGTGAAAATTGTGATGAATTCCCCAATAAATTAATTAAATCATCATCAATTTCTTCTTCATCATCATCAATCAACATTACATCATTTTCTGAACCACCTACATTCCCGCCAAACCCACGTTGTTGATTCACATTATTTATCTTAAAATTATTATTATAATTCTGATTATTATTATTGTGTTGTTGTTGACTACTATTCATATTCTGACTATTATTTACTTTTAATTTATTTTGTAAATCTCTATTATGTTTCTCTAATTCTTCCTTTTCAATTTTAGAATTTGCAAGTAAAACAGAAAGTTTTTCCATTTCTTTTTTAAGCTTTTCAACTTCTAATTTAAATTTATTATTTTCAATTTCTGAATTATTATTATTTGGTAAAGGTTGTTGTTTTTTAAGTTGTTCTTCCAATTGTTTCGCTCGTTGTTGATACATTTTAACTTGTCCCTTTAAATGATGCTTTTCTTCACTTTCTTGAATTTTTAAATTATTTAAATTATTATTTACATTATTATTGGAAGTGGTGGGTCTAATGAATTTTTGTTGAACAAATAATGGTTTTGTATTATTATTATTATTTAAATTGTTATTATTTAAATTATTATTTACCACTTTTGTGGGAGAATTATTATTATTACCTATAGGTGGTGAATTAGTATTATTTGTAGCATTTGTAGTATTATTAGATTCCTTTAATAAAGTTTGTTGTTGTATTCCACCACTACTATTACTTGTTGGACTATTCGTGACAGAATTCTTATTAAACCCACCATTTCCACTACTTCCACCACTACTATTCCCACCTGTTGTTGGCTTAACAAACCCAGTATTATTATTATTACCATTTCCACTACTACTACTATTATTACTTCCAGTATTCCCACCACTCGATGGCGGTCTTTTAAAAACATTAACACTATTACTACTGTTACTACTCGTTCCACTCGTTGGTGTAATTGATCCATTATTATTATTATTTCCAGTATTTCCAGTATTATTATTGTTATTACCATAATTTGAAGGTAAAATTAAAGTATTATTTAATAAACTACTTGGTGAAGAATTAATTGATTTCGTTTGTAATTGACTTTGTTGTGGACTAGTTAATGCAACCAATTGTAATGGTTTCTTATTTACCTTTTGATAAAGTGCATTATTACTACCCGTTGTCGTTGCATTATTATTTGAAGATGTTGTTGTTGTAGCGTTATTATTATAAAAGGCTGAAGAAGTGGAAGAATCAAAATTTGGAGTAAAAGTAGCGAAAGAATTACTGTGAGGAAAATGATTTACTCTACGCGATGGCGTTTGTATTGGATTGTTATTATTGTTATTGTTATTGATATTATTATTAGTAGTGGCAGTAGCACTTGTTGGTCTTTGAAAGGCTCTTAATGATCCCGTTCCAGTTCCGCTTGTTTGTTGTTGATTTTGTTGTTTAAATCTATTTGGAGGGATAAAAACAGCCTTGTTAGGGGATGTAGTTGTTGTAGTTCCGCTATTATTGTTGTTGTTGTTATAATTGTTATAATTATTTATTGTATTGTTAGTATTGTTGTTATTATAATGATTTAAATTATTATTTGGAGGAAAGAATTTTCGAGAAGAAAAATTAGACATTCCCGATGAAGGGCTTATATATTTTCCCGATGAAGGGCTTATATATTAATTCTCTTTTAATTTTTTAAATTGTTATTGGGAAGAAAGATGAACTTACCTATTCAATGGTTGTTGTTGCTGTTGTTGATTATTATTTATTCCGCTACTAGTCGTTGTATTCGTACTCATTCTATGATTAAAATTGTTATTAAAATTGTTATTAAAATTTCCTTTCGTTATTCCACTACTACCATTATTATTATTAACTGTTGTGTTAGATGTAGTTGTTGTTCTTCCCGTTGCTGTTGAAGAAGATGTAATGGATCTCTTTCCCATCATCTCATTTTAATTTTTGAAATTCAAATAACTACTGGAAGCCTTGTTTTTAATGAATATCTTTTAATTTTTTTAAAAATAAAATTGTGCAGATGTGGTCCGTGATCTAGGCTTCGGGACGGATTGCCTGCAAAATTTTCATGCAAAATTTAAAAAAAAAATTGCAATTTGATTTTACTGCAGTAGCTCTTTTGTTTTCTTCTGTTTGTTTTTGCTGTTTTAATTTTAGTGGACCATTATATTGCATACGCTACTGTACCTCTTCATTTACTATTCTTTTAAGAGACTACAAACAGTATAAAAAATTAATTACTTCTTCTAGTTAGTTTGAATTCCGCAAATAACAAAGTGGTAATCAAAATTTTTTTAAAGAAAAGTTACGAATCGAGAAAACTGTCAATATCTTTTCACTATTAATATAAAAAACAACAATCGGTAAAAACAACAATTCTTCTAACGATAATAATTAAAACAACAACCGGTAAAAAAACACATAAAAAAATATATTATTGTAAATATATTACCGAATAATAATTTAATGCTATGAGTATAAATAATAATTATTTTCATTCCGCAAATTTTTATCATTCATCTTCTACTAAAATGAATAATAATGATAGTCCACGTACTCCTAGAAAACGTACTTCTTCTAACTTTGATGAACAAAACCCTTTCCGTCAATATAATGAATACTTTTCCTTTTCAACTAAAAAAAGATCTAATCTATCAAAGAAAGTAAAAAAACAAGCCCGAAAATTTCTTTTAAAATTGAAACATATATTAAAATATAGTTTCACTAAAAAACCATATCTTGCCGGTAAGTTTTTTTTCTTTCAAAATAAGAAAGGCTTAAAAATTTAACTTTCCCGCTTCTTTTTTTATTGGATTTTAATCAATCGGAACTACAAAATTTTACTACAAAAAAATATCTTGATTTACTTGGGACATTTTCATAATTTTTATTTTATTGTATTCTATTTAACTTATTTATATAGCCATTCATTCTTTATTATCATTACCCCTTAGTTTAGGCTATGTAACTGTACTTTTTTTAGGCTTAACAATAGGTACTATAACTTATCCAATTTATTTGGGAGTGTTTATACTTGGATTTATGTCTTTTCTATTAAGATGTTTTATTTCTATTGAGATTATTTTAGCTAGAAATTTATTTTGTTGCAAACATAAATTACCATTACCAAAGTTCCAATATAAAATTTTAGATATCTTTAATTATTCATCGTCATCTATCCTTAATAGTTCAATAACAGCTTCTGAAGCGGTTGTATCAAGTAACTTACTTGGAAATAATAATGAAAGAGATGCTGAAGATGATTTTAATATTAGAGCTCAAAGACAACCTGTAAATATTTCTTCAATGATACCAAGTAAGGAAAATAGATTGGTTTCATTTCCTTCGAATGATATTTCTTTAAAATCGAATGGTAGAAAACCACAGTCTATGGGATCAACAGAAGGTGTGGAATTTATGAAAACACCACCGACAGCTGGAACTTTTTTAACGTCATATTCACCTTTGAAATTAGTTGGACCTGGAAATAGCAATGTTGCCGCAATGGATGACACTTTTCAACATTATGATTCTGGGTCTGATTCTGAAGATTCTATACATTCACCTACTTCTCAAACTTATTATTATCAAAATTATGGAACTATGTTAGGTAGATCTTTAGATGCTACTTATGTTTCAAATAGAGTGAATGTTTTAGCTAGAAATAATACATCTATGAAGAATGATGAAATTGAGACAACTGTAGCTGAAAGTGAAGTGAATTCGCCATGTGAAATAGAAAAAGAAAAGAGTTTTTGGGGAATTAAAGGAATTTATAGATTATTTTACAAATATACATTTTGTAAAGAAATTGGACTGTCAGTTTTATATTTTGTAATGAAAGTTCCAATTTCTTTTGTCACTTTTACTTGTACAGCTGCATTATTAATTTACTTAACTATGGCAGTTGCTGCTCCTATTGTACACATAGTTTGTGTGGCTGATGCAGCATTGTCAACTAATGGTTTTTGTTCTGTTGTAATGGATGGAAAAGGAATTGATGGACCTTTTATTTTCTTTAAATGGTATTTTTGGTTTTTTAATTCAATTTATGGAAATTTGTTGGTGTCAATAACAGCAGTTTTACTTTTACCATTTGTCATTTACTTTTTGAGAGTTCTTTCAAGACCAAGTCGACAAACATTATTGCTAATAAAATAGAAATTTATTGAAGAATATATTGACGAACAACACCATCTCTTCCAGCTGTATAAATCTTTTTACCATCAACAGTTGTAGCTACGCCATAAAGTGGATCACAATCTGGACCAGTCAACTCAACTGAAGAATTATTTGAATAATTATTTAAAAAACATCCACCATCAGCAGTTGTAAACCATTTACCATTTCGTGAAATAGATTGTATAGGATAAGGAACAGTTTGTTTAGATTCCAATTCTTCTTCAGATTTCCTTAAATCATAAGTAAATAATTGACCAGTAGCACTTCCAACAAGAGCAATATTACCATCCTCAATAAAAGTACAACAAGTCAAACTACCATCAACAGCTCTTGATATTATATTCTCTCTCGTTCTAATATCAAACACTCTAAACACACCATTATCAGAAACACATAAACCAATCTTTCCATCTGTATCAAATTCTTTTTCATCCAATGCAGGAACATTTTTTGAAAGAGTTGCATTTGAGGCAACACTACAACTCGTTAAATGTGAACTAACAGAACATAATGTTGTAATCTCACTTTGAGTTGCACAATCCCATAATTTACAAGTACCATCTCTAGAAGTTGATATAAAATTTCTTCCTCTATTAATAAAATCAAAACAAGTTATCCCACCTTTATGTCCTTTTAATGATGCGCCACAAGTACCATCTGATAAATCCCATATTTTAATTTGAAAATCTGCTCCAGCTGACATGGCTACTTTACCACTTGGTAAAAATCTTACGTGATAAACATCCCCTACATGTCCAATTAAATCTCTCTAATTATTAATTTATAAAATAATTTAAACAATTAATAATTTATAAAATAAAATTATACTTACTCTTACGGTACCGTTGGTTGCATCCCAAACTCTTACTAAACCATCATTTCCTCCAGTAATACCAAGTTGACCACCAGGAGAAATGTCAATTGAATTTATCTAAATTATATTTTTTAAATTACAATAATTTACAATAAATAAATTGACATTTAATTTACAAAAATTTAATAAAATTAAACTTACCGTTTTTTTATTATTCACATCAGAAAAGAAAGTTGAAGGCGAAATAAATTTAAATTCCTTTTCATTATTCCACTTTAACACTAAAGATTTACTTCCAATAACATTTTGTATCGTTAATTTATCAGGTAAATCTTCTTTAACTAATTCCTTTTTAGAAAAATCAAATTTTAAATTTCCATAAAACTTTGAATTTTCACTAGTTGTTACATTTACCCAAAACTTTACTGCATTTCCTCCTCCTCCTATACTAGTATTATTGGTTTTGGTTAATAAATGTTTTTCAGCAAGGCTTACATTCCAATCGGGTTGAATACGAACGGAAAGTAGCGAAGAAGAAGAAGAAGCATTTAGGCTTGAAGCGTCATTTGTAGAAGAAATCATTTTTTTTTGATTAATTTTATTTTTAGTACGCGAATTCCAATTTATTTAATTTACAAATAAAGAATATTTTTAAATAAATTTAAATGATAAAATTTAAATAATAGCAATTAATAATAAATAAAAAATTTTAATAATTTTTCATTCCATATTCAAATTCTTCTTGTTGTTTTCTCATTAATTCTTTAATATTTTCATTATTATTCTCACTATTTTTTAAACCCATCATTTGTAAAAGAATTTCATTCATTGAAAAATAACCTAATTGATCACCTATATATAAAAATAATAAACCAAATATAATTGTAAAAATTAAACTAAAAATTGTAGTTTTTATATTTTCAGTTCTTAATGTGGAAATGGTAGATTGAATTTTTTTTAAACGTAAATTTAATTTTTTAATTTGAGATTCTAAATAGTTAATTTCAAATTGTTGTTGTTTATCCTTTTTATTATTAAGCCTTAAATTATTCTTTTTATTATTCTTTTTATTATTCTTTTTATTATTATTTAAATTATTTTCATCTTCTGAATCTTCATCTGAAGAGGTAATTTCATTATTTATTTGTTCAACCGATGCCGATGACGATGGTGATGAGGTAGAGTCATTATTGGATTGATTAGTAGTTATTGTTGTTGTTGTTAATTTTTCAATTTGTTTCGTATACTTTTCAATTCTTTCTTTAATTTTCTTTTCTTGTTCCGTCAAGTCATCTAAATTGGAAGCAATTGTCATTCTTTTTTTTTTAACAATTATTTTTTTTTTAAAAAATTTAAAATAAATACCCAAATTAATGTTAAATATTTTACAAAAAAAAATACTAGAAAATGTATTTCAACTTACATTAACTATTATAAATTAAAAACAATAATTTCTCTATTCAAGCCAAATTATATCAAACTGAATTTCAGAATTTTTAAAAAATTTAAAAAAAAAAAATTAAAAAAAAAAAATTAAAAAAAAAAAAATGAAACATTTTTTGCAATCAGCAATTGAAGAAAATCATGAATTTAAACAATTACGTAGAAAAATCATTACTGGTTATACAAAAGGTATAAAATTTTTATATCATTCAAAATTTGAAATTGCAATTGGTTGTTTTACTACTGCTTTAGGATTAAAACAAAATTTATATTTTACAATTACAAAACAAGATGATGATGACAATGATGATATTCAAGAAGAAAATGACATTCAAGAATTAAATAATAATAATGAAGAAGAAGAAGAATTAAAAGACAACCAATTCCGAAATTTATCTTCTTCTTCTTCTTCCGATAGAAATAGTAATTTAAATTATTCTGTACTACAACAACAACAGATTAATAATTCGCTATCTTTATCAACAACGACAACAACTAGTTCTTCTTCTTCTTCTTCTACTTCTTCTTCTACAACAACTACAAATACCACTAATAATAATTCTCCTACAACAACTATAGATTCTTCTCTTCCACAATCTTCTTCTAATAATAATACTTTTTCTTCTTCTTCTTCTTCTAATAATAATAATAATAATAATACATTTAATAGTAATTTAAATAATTTACTTTTTGAAGAAGAAAATCATTTATTTGATTATCCATGTACATTTCATATTTATTTATTAAGAGCAATTTCATTTATTGGACATTTAGTTTTTACAAAAACAATTATTGATTGTGATCAAATTTTAAAACAAAATCCATTTTATCATTCTGCTTATATTATTAAAGGACATGCCTATATTTGTTTAAAAAAATATAAACAAGCTTATTTAACTTTTAATTCTTTATTAGAAAATTTTAATTATTCTTCTAATAATTTACAAAATAATAATTTAAATAATAATTTACAAAATAATAAAAAGAAAAAGAAAAGAGAAGAAGAAAATAATTTATTATTTACAATAATTAAAGAAAAAGAAGAATTAATTGATAATTTAAAAACATTACATGGATTAAGTTATCATGTATATGAAATGTCAAAAAAACAAAATAAAACAATTAATGATATTGAAGTATTTGAACAATCAATTAATAATTTATGTCAATATTGTGATTATTATGAAAAATCAATTATTGAACATTTTAAAGTAATGGAATATGATAAACCTTTAA
>CADWAF010000340.1:0-21472 GCA_902984215.1 Willaertia magna
CAAAAATCTACTTACATAGGCAGTAAATTAAAACCGTTAACACTGGTGTTAATAATCCAAAAAGCCAAGTGACTAGGTCCACTTGTACACAATTGTTCTTTGTTTCTTGGATTAAAACTAACAAAATGACTGTTTTGAGCTGATTTAGTTTCTACTAGTCTTGACAAAAATTATTGTAAATTGAACTTAACAATAATTGATTTACTTACTTTTTACCCTTTTCCCAATCCCACACACTGATTTTATGGTCAGGTAACTCACTTAAAGAAGCTAAATACTCCCCGTCTCTACTAAAATCCAAATCCTTAAACTCAAGTGAAGAAGTACCAACACTTATAACCTTAATCAACTCAAAAGTTGTACTGTTATATATTCTTATTTTAGGATTGATATATCTATCAACAATCGCAAAGATTTTTCGCTTACTGTTAAAGGCTACAGCTGATATTCCAGCAGTTAAGTAAAGATGTTTTTCTTCTCTAGAACTATTCATTGTATTTCTCTTTTGAGTAGCCTTATTAATGTCTTCCTCTTCCAAATAGTCAATACTAGAAACGTTAGAAGATCTATCATCATTTTTATCTTCTTCTAATGAATTTACATTTCCTTCATATATGTACAAATCTGGAGCAAACAGTTCTTCTGTATTTGTTTCAATATTTACGAATTTTAATCCTCTACCGAAAATAAAAGCAATTCTTTCTTCATCTACAACAAATATCCGTTTCCCTCCATATCCATTCGAACATCTTAATATCTTTTAATCAATCGGAGGAAAGGCTTTTCTTCAACTTACATTAGTTTACTCTTAATTTCATCAAAAATCATTTTTTTTTGTAATTTTATTTTGGAGGGAAAATCAAAACGCTCCATCCTCCTAACTAAAAAAGAATTTATTAATACCAAAGACAGGTATCATCTAACAAAGCATCATCCCTTTACCATTGCTTTGTCCTGATAATCCACTTTTCCTTTCCAACAATTTAAAACTTCCCAGCAATTAAGATTCTGTTTTGGTTGAAACAGCAAAAAACACAATTTCAACGCATCAATTACAAAGCCCGAAGCCTTTCATCATCACCATAAAAAAAAATTGAGCTAACAAAGCCGCTCGCTTTTAAACCTTCCACAAACCCTTCTTCTTCGTTTTTTAACACAATTTTGATATAATTTAAACATTCAATATGGCCAGTCATTTATTACCAAAGAATGCTAGTATGAGAGATATTTTTGACTATTGCGAAAAACATGGTTTAGATAGTGTTGCTCAAGGTAAGTTAAAAACAACAATCTCCGATTCATTAAAAACAATTATTAACATCTTCTTTCATATAATAAATAAATAAATAATTTAAACAATCATATAGGAATGATTGAATTAGCACCACCAAAACTATTAAGAGAAATTGTTTTAAAAGTAACCATGCAAGATGATGTCCATCAATATAGACCTCGTATGGGTAGCGCAATCTATCGTGAAGGATTATTACATATGTTAACTCATCATTATGGGATGAAAAATTTAACGATAGATAATATTTTAGCAGTTCAAGGAGTTACCGCAGGTTGCGTTTCAACAATGTCTTGGTTAAAAGAAAAGGGTAAACAACAAATTGGTTTATTTACTCCTTTTTATACTTATCATTTACGTGATGTTGAAGCTGTATTTGGTAATACAAAAGAAGCTATTGAGAAACATGTACGTTTTATAAAAACTACTCAAGCACCTGAATTTAATATTAATTATGAAGATTTAGAGGAAAATTATTTAAAATTAGGTAAATTAGATTGCGTATTATTAACAAATCCTGGAAATCCATCTACAAGGGTTTATACAATGGAAGAATTAGAAAGATTAATTAGATTATGTCATAAATATGATTGTTATGTTATTTTAGATGAATGTTATTGCGATATGGTTTGGTCAACTAAGAATTCAGAAGAAGAATCTGACAATGGTGCAGATGTAGAAATTGATTTTGTTAAATCACCAATTGGAAATGAAGAAATTTTAAATTTAGGTAATACCATTGTATGTAGAGGTTTCAGTAAACAATTAGGTGCACAATCTTGGAGAGTTGGTTACGTTTTAGCAAGAAATGATGTTATTAGCGAATTAATGAAGGCTTCCGATCCTTTATATATTTGCGTTCCTTATTTACAACATGCCTTAGGAGAATATTTATTAAATCATTTAGAAGATTTTAAGAGACATGTTCAAGAAACTGGTAGATTAATGTTAAATAATTTAAAGATTGTTAAAGATGCTTTTGAAAAGAGTTGTAATTGGAAGTTAGTTAAACCAAGTGGTTCAATGTACGCTTTATTTGAACATAAAAAGGAAACTGATGTTGATGCTGTAGCTGATGCTTTAAAGTTAGGTGTTGGAGTTTGTCCTGGAAATATCTTTTATCCACCAACTGGTGAATACGAAAATTCTGGTTTAATAAGAATTCATTTAGGTATTTCTAAAGAGAAAGCTGAAAGAATTGCAAAACAATTAATGGAAAGATCATCTTCCATTAATTAAATTATTTAATTCCACTACTTACATTTTCGTTTTTTTCAATCATTATTATTTTTGATTTCTCTATTCTTTCTTTATCTAATGTATTCTTTTCTAATGAACATCATCTCCATAAGAAAAACATCTCATTCAATCAAAATAGTTCAATTAAAAAAAAGTTAAAAAAAAATAAAAAATTTGAAATTAAAAAAAAAAATGTGGAACCCATTCAAACCAGTCATTGATTTTTTCAGACGTGAATTTTTCAGTTCCAATACAAAAAAGACAGAAAAGAATGCAGAATCAATTAAACGTTTAATAGAATTTGGTATTATTTGTGGAATTATTCATTTACTTTCATCGGAACCAATTAATCCAAGTTATTATGAATTAAAGAAAGTAGTTGAACATTCCGATAGATATTTATCTTTACAATTACAATCTTTACTTCAAAAAGAATTTGAAAAGATGGAACAAGAACAAATGGCTTTAGCTATGCAACAACTTTAAAATTTTTAATTTTTATAAGTCCAAACATGAGGTCTAAAATAATTTTTCTTTTTTAATATTTCTTTTTTAATATTTCTTTTTTAATAATCTTTTAATAATAAATTAATAAAAAAATTCTAGTTTAAATCTTTTTTAAATTTTATTTTCTTCACAAGTAACTTGTATTTGAGGGTTTGAATAATTAACAACAAGTGTTTACAACAAAGTTGTTTATTATTGTTATTTTAAGAACAGTTTAATATAACAACTGAGATGATAAAGTTACAGTAAACAACGCAATAAAAAAAAACTAAAGCGAAGCGTACATTAAAAAACGGTGAGTTTTTTTGCGCCCAATTACTTTCAAATAAATTCAAACTAGAACCACACTGTACAATAGTTCAATAAACTATTCAAAAAAAAAAAAGTAAATAACAAACTACTTTGAAATTGCGAGCTTGCTTACTTTACCACTATTACAATAATAAAATTTCATTAAAAATGTTTCGTTTCTTTATTGACACTAGTGAAATGATTGAGGCAAATGCAGAAACTGTTTATCACTATTTATTAAATCCAACTAGTTATCCAAATGAAATGGTTATTAGTTATCCAAATGAAATGGTTATTAAATTTCCTTCTCTCTTTCTTAATGCCTTAACAGAAACAACCACAAATAATATTACAATAGACAAAACACAATTTACCATTGAATTAAATGGAATTGGTGATAAAACTGTTTTATTAAAACATTTTACTTTCAATCACAAGCACAACACTAATAATAATAATCAAGGTGACAATAACAATGAACAAGTTTATGAATTTGGATGGTTAGGTACAACAGGTCCAAAATTCTTACATTTATTTGACGCCTATCACTATTTTAAAATTGAACCAATAAGTGAAAATTCATGTCGTTTGATTCATCAAGAAACTTTTAGTGGATTATTAATTCCAATTGCTAAATTATTTGCCTTTAATAAACCTTCTTTTAAGGAACAGTGGATTAAATTTAATCAAAAAGTAAAGAGAGAAACTGAAAATCGTAATTAATGTTGACAAGGAGTGAAAAATATAAGTTTTTGTAATCAAGATTGTAATCAAGATTGTAAACAACCATATTTTGTAAATAATTTTAAAATAAAGCAGATTAGTTTTTATTGAGTTGTCAATACAATTATTAAACAACATTAAATTCTCAAGTCAAAATTGGGATTTCTTTTCATTTTCTCAAAATTATTTAAATAATGATTTTAAATAATTTTAAATAATAATTTATATAATCATTGCAATTATTGTTGAAATTAACGTTATCACAACCATCCACCACATTGAACTACTACTAACACTTCCCTTCATTGCATTATTTGTTGCAATCTTATTATTCATGTTGTTATTATCGTCATTGTTATTATTATTCTTTTCAAACTTTATTATTTTCTTCTTCTTCTTATTAACCATTCTTTCAATTATTACATTATTGTAATTTAACTTTCCTCTCAATTTTAAATTATCATCTCTTTCCATTATTGCCATTAAAGGAATTGGTTCTGGCCTTACATTTCTTTCCAAATTAAAATTATTATTATATTCTTTAATCATTAACAATTGTTGACTGTTATTATTATTATAGTCACTGTTATTATTATGAATGTGCTTTTTAATCCAATTTAAATAATTTGCTACATTTGTATAAACACCCAATACTGAACTCTTATTATTATTTAAATAATTATTTGAACCATAACTTGTAATTCCAACTTGAACTAATTGACCACTCTTTTCTTCCATATAATATATTGGACTACCACTTTCTCCCATCATTAAATCATTTTCTATTTTATTATTTAATTTTGCACATAATTGTTGTGGAGAAGACATTTCCAAATCAATGACATTACATTCTTCATTTGGAACAATGGTTATTTCTGAATCACTACTTTTTTTCTTATTATTTTCAGTTGTACCAGTTGTTGTTGTAAAGAGTGAAACGTCAAATGGAATGTTAATCATGGATTCTAATTTCATTATAAAATTATTATTGTAATTATAATTATTGTAATTATTATTATTAAAAATTGACAATGGTAATTCTTCATTTAATTCAATAAGTGCAATATCATTTTTAATTAATTGTGAATTGTATAATTCATGTGAAATGAATTGTTTTACTTTTCTTTTCATTATCTTTTTATTATTATTATTATTATTCTCATTGTTATTGTTCATTGTAATTACAATTTCTAAATGTTCTAATGGTATTTGAATATTACAATGAGCAGCAGTTAAAATAAATTTATTGTGAATAATGGAACCGTAACAAAAATGTTGACCTGTTGTTGTAGTTTCTTGTTGTTCTTGCTGTTCAATATTTGCAATGTATTGAATGCTGGCTAATAGTGGTTGTTGTTTTAGTTGTTGTTGTTGTTCTTTTGCTAAAGTAGTAGTAGTTGAATAGTTCAATAATAATAATGAAATAAAGAAAAGAATTATTGTGGCGTACTTGTTATTATTGTTAAATATCATTTTGTTTTTCTGTTTAGTTGTTGTTGATGTCGTCGATGTATTTCTTTTGAATTGTATATTTCTCATTTTCACAACAACAACAATAAGAATTTATACTAAATTTTACTCGTTGATATTTAGACAAGACAGATTTGTTTTCACTGCAAAAGTTTACATAAAGTTTACATCATGTTAAATTTTGTTTGTTATTGTTCAGTGGATAATGAAAAGAAAGTTAATGTTGGATAATGAATGATAACAAATTTGAATTATTGTTAACAACACTGTTGTGATGTGACTGACTGACTGACAACAATATGGAGTGTGTAGTTCTACACATTGGTATGGAGGAATAAATGGTTGATTTTAGTGAAGTGGATAATGGGTGGATGGATAGTGTTGACTAATAGGTAAATGCTACTATTTGTTGTGTATTGGATGATACGGTTTGGAAATCACCATAAAGTGAAAGATGAGAGAGATTGTGACGAATTATCTATTTTTCTTTTTTGTGTGCATGGGCAACTTTGTTTTCAATAATGGTTTTTCAATAGTAAAAAGGTTTGTGGTTAAGTGGGATTCGAACTCAGGACCTCTGCCGCAATGGATTCGGGAACTGTTTATGAAGGGAATTTTTTGTTACAAATTAAAATTTAGTTAATTAAAAGTACTCAGGCATAGTTTTCTTTCTCACTTTCAACATATATTTGTTGTTCTCTTGTAGTTTGTTTTTTCAGTACATAAACAAAGTTTTATTCCAGTTATTTCAATGTATGAACAAGGATTTATTTTCGCCAATGTGGAATTTAAAGATTTGTACTTAAAAAAAAATTTCCTTTTTTTATTCATTTCCAAATAATAAGCCAAATAAAACAGTTGCCTCACATTTAATATACCAATAATAAAGCAAATCCAACAAACATTTATCTCACATTTTTTTAATTATGTTATTATTAGACAAAATTGTAACATTTTTGGCGCTTATTTTATTACATATTTTTGTATCTTTTTTGTAGTTACATTTTGTATTCAGCCTTTCATATAAATCTTTCAAAAAAAAATTAAAATGTCTATTTGTAGTAGTGTAGACCTTTCACAAGTAGAAGAAGATTTATTAACAGATATTTCTAAGCTTGTTGGCATACAACAACTTCCATTAGATACTGTAGCCATTGCCACTAAATTAGAGACTGAAAATGATCAAGTAAAAGCAGTAATTCATGGTGTTGTTCAAGCCAGTAAAGAAATGCGAGAAATGGAACAGATAGAATTTTTGAAGGGTGGTGCCACTTTGTCTATAGATGAAGACCACCTTGTTCTCGTTGAAAATTTGCCTCAACAAGTTTCAGAAACTGGTGCTAAAAGGATTGGTAAGCTTGTAAAAAGGGAACACAAGTTAAAAGCTTCAGTTAGGGACAGATTAAAAATGAACAGCCAAACTTTGCTCCTTTTTATTAAGGAAAACAAGGAATTGAAAGACCAATGTAACGAGTTGAAGAAATCCAATGACGAGCTGAAGAAATCTTATGATGAGCTGAAAAACACTCAAAATGAGACCACGAAAGAGATAAACAGGTTAAAGAAACAATTAGCAGAATCTGACACCAAAGTCCAAACTTTAACCAATTACAGGGATTACATGAATAATGTATTATCAAACGTGGCAGAGTTGCAAGATTCTGTTAATCAATTTCAATAAATAAAATTATGCGTCAAGGCTAACCAAGAAGCTAACTGGAAAGAATAAGTCTTACATCCACAAAAACTATTAATAGTTACAATTAACTTACAACATGAACAAAAAACCTTAAAAAATTAACTTTGATAAGACCATAAACAACCTTCTTTTAAAACAACAAGAACAATAAGAAAAAATAATGCCCGTTCGAACCATAAGAGATTTACCATCCGATAATAATAATAACCAACCCAATAGACAATCAGCTCCAGTTCCACCAACTTGGACATCAGGTGGAGGAAGAAGTTTAGCCTCTGGCGAACAAGTTTCATATACTCCAACAGATGCAAACTATCAAAACACTTCTTCCATTAACGATAATGGTGGTAATTCCGGAGGAAGTTGGGGTAATCGATTTTCTAATATCTTTTCATTCGGAAGATCAAATAATGATGTTGAACAAGGTAATACAACAACAGGAAGTAATATTCAAGGAATGACTAATGATCCAATGCAAGCTCAATTTGAAATGAATGAAGATATGTTTTGGTCTTATAATCTTCATGGAGTACAACCTCAATGGTATCATGTAAGTTTCTTCTTTTCCGATTATTAATAATAACAAAACATTTTGATTATATGATGAATAGATGTGTTTAATGTGTTGTTGTCCTTGTTTTGTAGGTAATCCTTGTTCTCCAGTACGTAAAGGAGATTACATTAGAATGTTAAAAACTTTTCTCTTTTGGATTTCTATCATACAAATTATTTACTTTATTGTAGAATTAAGTGTTGGTGGAATTGATTCAAAAAACACTTCTTTAGGTCCACCTGCTTCTACTCTTTTACTTTTAGGTGCAAAATCAGCTGCTTATATAAAACATAAATATCAAATCTTTCGTTTAATTACACCAATCTTTATGCATGCAGGTTTTATGCATATCTTTATGAATTTATTTATACAAATTATGGTTTGTATGTCTTATGAAGGGAATAATAAATTTCCATGGAAATGGTATAGAGTAATACCAATCTATTTTATTGCTGGGATTGGTGGTAATTTATTATCATGTGTTGCTATTCCACAATCCATTAGTGTTGGTGCTTCAGGTGCAATTATGGGTTTAATTGGTGCAAAAGTTAGTAGTATTATTATTAGGTGGAGATCTATTCCTACTCAATTGAAAGTTTCACAATGTATAAGTGTTGGTATTATTATTGTAATTACTTTATTATGGAGGTATGTTTTATTTTTTTGTAATGATTTTACAATGGTATTATTTTGTATATTATTTTTTGTATATAGTTTTTCTGATTATATTGATTGGGCAGGACATATTGGAGGATTATTAATTGGATTTATTTTTGGATTTTCAATGTTTGCAACTGAAATTAAAGATAAAGTTTATAAATATACAATTATTGGAATATCATCTGGATTAACATTTATTTACTTTTTAACTTTATCTTTAGTATTTGGTTTAGTTACTCAAGTTTAATTTTTGTAATTTTTTTGTAATATTTTTTGTAATAATTTGTATTATTAATACAACAAATTTATGTTTAATATTTTTAGTTTAACCTTTACAATATAAAGTGTACCACCACCATTGTATTTTTATTTTGTAAAACATATTTCCTCAAAAAACAAACCTTACAATAATAATAAGGTAATGTATACAAAAAACAAAATTTTGAGTCGCGAAAGACAATAACCCAATTCAAACCAAAAACCCTCCTCAAAAAACGGGCAAATGGTACAATCAAACCAGAATCGTAGTGCACTACCAAAAATTTACAATTGTTCTTTTTTCGAAATTTAATGCGAGGACTTTTTAAATTTGTAGGGTCCGTTCTGTGCGCTACCTTAAAACAATATCGCAACTCACATCGTGGTTGGTGTTTAATTATTATTACTGCATTATTAATTTTATACAAACAAACGATACTTGCCACTCTAGTAATTTTGTTAAGAATTTGGTTCAAGGACAATAATTTTACTACAAATAAGATTGTTATTGAAATGATACTAGTTGTTGTTGTATACAAATTATTGCGTTACTTTTTGTATAAAATGGTATTTCATAAATCAAGTAATGAATGCAACTAATAAAGTTTTTACAACAATAATTAAAACAACAATACATTGAGTCAAGTACTACAATAAATAGACTTCAAAATATAAACAACAAACTGCCAATTAGTACTAGTCAAAAAATCCAAATCCTATTAAATACTAATACTAATAGTATTTGGTAACTGCTACTCCATCATCATGAACTTGTTACTACTTCTCAACCACCCCATGCCACCTTTCATAAAGTAATTAACAATTTTTGAACTGACACACCAAATTGGAATTTTTCAAAAACAATTAGTTTTTTTCCATTAACAAACAAATAATAATTATAAAACAACATGAAATTTAGATCTGTTATCTCATTTTCAATTTTAAACAAAAAGTGACTACGTTAGATAAACATTATCTAAAACATACATTGTAAAATAAGATCATTAGGCTTTTACTAAGATAGTTACCATAATTCCCCACTTGTAATAAAAAATAATATATTTATACATACACGTTCATAAATAGAAAGTTAGTTTTTGACATATTTCTTGGATCTTTATATCTTCCCATCAAATCTGAATCTCTCAGTTATATTTATTATATTTTTTTAAATAATAAAGTATACTGTATATCAGTACTTTAAATGATTCTTTACCTCAATGAATAATAAAGGCATCTTGTAACTGCGATCTAAAAACATTTGGGTATATGAAATGAGAGAATTAATTATTCATTCACTATAAAATTCCTACAAATTTTAATCAGCGAAAATGTTTGTGCATGTTGTTTTTTAATAGTTTTGTGGCACAACTATATGGAGCATCGCATTTACCAATTTGTTTGTGAAAATCTTTATAAATTTGAGAAAAAACACCAACAACAAACGCAAATTCAAAAAAAAACAAATATAATCCAACTCAAAAAACTATTATTAATTGCTGAAGATACTGACAATATTGACAAGATGCCATTTGCCACACAAGACTTTGATAATTATTTCATTTGCGATTTTGATGAATTGTCATCTCAACCTGTAACTGCCACTACTACTAATGCTACTATCACTACCTGTAATAACAATAATACAGCAGCAACATTTATTGACTTTCCTTTCGCACTTGGGGATGCCACCTGTCAATCATCACTTTTAGACAATAATAACGCTATTAGCTCACTATTAACATCCCACCATTGTTATAGTCAACAACAACAACCATCTACCAATAATAACATTAATAACACCAATAATAACATTAATAACGTTTATAATAATAACAATGCAACATTAATATCATATGGTAGTGCCAATTTAGACTATTTATTATTAAACAATAATAACAATACAAACAATAATGAATTTCCATTCATCTATAATAATCAAGAAGTTGAAGAAATGTCAAAGATAATAGATGAAGCACTTTTTAATGTACCTTCTTCATTAGGTTTAGTTTGGTCTAGATTATCCAATAATAATAATAATTACACAGTTAATAATAATTACAATAATAACACTACTTCTTTACTTCAACATTATCAAGATATTATAAACATTAATAACAATGTCAATAATAATAACAATAACATGAATAATAATAGCTATAGTGCTCAACAACAACAATTTAACTCACCAACAACATCACTAATCCGCAATAATAATAATAATCAAATCGTTGTTTCAAATAATAATAATAATAATAACAATAATAATAACAATACTAATAATAATATAAATCAATATTCTCCTCCAGTTATACCATTGTCATCCAATAACAATAATAATAATAGCAATGTCAATAATGTCAAACAAAATCAACAACAACAACAACCAGTAACAGCTCCTGTTGTTTGTCAACCATTAATTCAAAAGAGAAAAAAGAATAAAACAAAAGCAACAATTCCAGTACAAGCACCAATAATGAATACTAATAATAATAATAACAAAGTAATTCAATTAGATTCATCATCATCTTTATGTAACATTAATTTTGACGTTTTAACACCATCTTCTTTCCAAAATACAAGTAATGGTATTAAAAAACAAAAGAGTAATAAACCAAATTATAGAGTAAGGTTTAGTCATAACCATTTTGAAGAAATAACATTTAAGCAAACTAATCCACAAAAGACATTCTTTAAATTTAAATAAAGTTATTTATCATTTAGGATAATTTTTGTTAGGATTAATTAATTTTGTAAATTTTAATTTGTGACAGGAAATTATTTAAATAAATAAAAATAGTAATATAAATATTAAATTTGGTAATGTATACCTAAGGTGTTTTGATTTTGTGCGTACTGTCCTTATTTATTTACACGCTGATTTCATTACCAAATCTGAATTTCATGTACTAATTAAATAATATACTTTCAAAATACCTTAATAGTAAATATTTCGCAGTTATTACCTTGAAACTGGACATTAAAAAAAAATTAATTTATTAAACGCCTAAAGCCTCTTTTAGTTTACTAAATGAAAATACATCCTCTCGTTGTTGTAGTTGTTGTTGCTGACGTTGATGATTATTGGGATTCAAACTATTATCACTTCCACAATAATCATTTAATTGTGCTTCTTCTTCTAATTGTTGTTTCTGTTGTTGAATAGCATGTAACATTAAACTAGTATGTTCTGATTCAATACTTGCAAGATAAGGTAATTTCTTAATTGTAACTTCTTTTAAATGAAGTGTAGATTGTTGAATTGCATGATTCATTGATTGTAAATTAAATTTCATATTATAAATATTTGTAAATAATGTTTGCATTTCTTGACAAATATTTAATAATGTAAATTTACTCTTTTCTAAACTTTTATAAATATCCATTCCATCTTCTATACCATTATTATTATTGTAATTGTTGTGATTATTGTTATCGTTACAATGATTATTTACAAAAATGTCATCTGCTATTGTAATTGAATTAAGTGATTGTTTTAATTGTAAAGATAATTTTTCATAAATTATAAAATAATTATCTAATTCTAAAAATATACTTTCAATTAAACTATTATTTTCTAAATGATGATGATTAACACCACTACCATAAATAGAATTTAATAAATGTTGTAATTTTACAATAGATTGTTTTTTATATAAATCTTCCTTTTTATCATGAATATTCTTTTTATATTCTTGTATTAAACACCATGCACTATATAATTGTTGTTCTGCTTTAAATTGTTGTTTATCATATAAATTTATAACTTTACAATTTATATAATGTAATTGTAATAAAATGGTTTGTAATAATAATAATTCTTCTTTAACTTTTCTTACAATTTGATATTGTTTACCACTTTGTGTATTATTATTTGAATGATTTATAGTTGTGTTGTTATTGTTATTCTTTATAAAACTAGTTGATGATGAATGTGAATTAATTGCACCACTTCCACTTGCATTCATTGTAGTTGTAGTTATTGTAGATTGATTATTTCGTTTTGGTAGTGTTGTTGTCTTTTTTCTATCATTAAGTGTTGTCATTATCTTACTATTATTATTTAAAGTAGTATTGTTGGTATTATTATTAATTATAGTTGTTGTATCATCCATTAATATTGCAGATAAATTATTATTATTTGTTTTATCTAAATTGAAAGAAAATACTGAACTATTTAAATCATTTTCATCTTTAAAATCATTGATAGCATTTGTAGTATTTGTAGTAGTAATATTACTTTGATCTAATAATGTTAAATTTCCCTTTTCATTAATTATTGATACATTATTTAATTGTTGTTGTTGTTGTTGATTAAATTTTAAATGATCTTCTTTATCTACAACTAAACTTAATGGTGTATTACTAATTTGTTTTTGATAAGATTGTCTAATTTCACGATGTGATGGAGTACCATCTCTTTTATTAAACATTATACTTAATCTATTATTATTTGTATTGTTATTAATTGTATTATTATTATTATGATAATTTATTCTATTGTTATTAAATAATTCACTTGATGAAATATTATTTGTAGTCATGTTATTTTTATTACTATTTATGGTAGTAGTAATATTATTATTGTCATTCATACTTTTATTATTTATAGTTATTGAACTATTATTTAAAGAAGAAGAAGAAGTATTGGATCCAGATATATTTGTTGTTGTAGAAGTTATTCCACTATTATTTAAATAATTATTATTCCATTTTAATGGAAATTTACTAAAAGTAGAACTACTGGTATTATTATTATTATTAACATTATTGATCATACTATTGTTACTATTATTATTATTAGTTGTTGATAAATTATTATTCTTTACAAAAAGTGAAGTTCTTTGAAAAGAAGTATTAAAATTTCCATTCTTTACATTTTCTTTTAAATTATTATTTATTTCATTAAAAGATGATAATTTATTATTTAATTGTGATTGTTGTAAATATTTATCATTTCCTATTGCTAAAGAAGGTCTACCATTGTTATTATTACTATTATTATTATTGACATAAAAGGACATTCTTGGTTGATAAGATAGATTTGAAGATAATAACGATGAATTATTAAATGTAGTAATATTATTATTATTACTAGTATTGTTATTAGATGTATTATTATTATAATTATTACTAAATGGATTGGTTGTCAACACTGATTTAAAAGGAACTTGTTGTGACACATTATTAGATAATAAATTTGTATTATTAATGTTATTGGAATAATAATTGTTATAATTTAATATACTTAATCTGTTGTTATTGTTATTATTAAATGTTGAATGATTTAAAGTTGGATTGTTGTTATTATTTAAGGATGTAATTGATTGATTTAAATAATGATTTACTTTAATTCTCTTTCTAGATAAATCATTAATATTTGTTTGTTGTTGTTGTAAATTGTGACTTGTTGTTGTTAATACACTATTATTGTTATTAATTGATGTAGAAATATTGTTATTTAAAATTGAATTATTTAGAGTTGAATTGTTATTTAAATTATTATTAAATAGTGGTCTCCTTATAAACATGGAGGTTCTAGAATTACTATTATTGTAATTATTATTTAAA
This sequence comes from Willaertia magna, assembly GCA_902984215.1. Classification (NCBI taxonomy): domain Eukaryota; phylum Heterolobosea; class Eutetramitea; order Acrasida; family Naegleriidae; genus Willaertia; species Willaertia magna. The sequence goes on from CADWAF010000340.1 coordinate 14,263, forward strand.
TTATTGACAGTATTATTATTAGTTGTAACATTTGTCGTTGTAAAAGAATTATTATTTGTAAAATGAAAAGTTGGTAATGCAGAACCATCATTTAATAATTTCCAAGAATGAATATTAGAAGAATGATTTAAATTACTATTCGTGCTATTTAATAAATTATTATTCATATTATTATTAGAATAATTATTATTGATAATAGTACTTGTTGTTGTTGTTGTAGGTAATTCTTGTAAATCTAAATGTTTTCGATGTGCTGAGGGAGAAAGTGTTCGTTTTAAAAAGTTTTGTTGTTGTTCTTCAAGAGTTATTGTTTGTGGTCCTTGTGTTTGTTGTTGTTGTTGTTGTACTTTGGCATTGTTATTATTATTATTATTGTTAGTATTAGTATTACCAGTATTACTAGTATTACCGAAGGTTTGTTTATTGAAATAAGTTTGTTTTGTAGGTGTTGTTTGGAAACTTGGTTCTTGTTGCATTTTGTTTTTTATTTTAAAAAAATTTAAAAACGAGAAATTTAGGCGGGAAAAGAATAATTATTAAAAAAAATAATCAATATAATTTTCAATAGGATTTTTAGTAAAAATAAAATTTATAGGGTGTCACTCTCTTTGTAAAAACACAATCAACCGTTACCCCAAAATTTTACACCCAAACAAAAGCTGCGTTCTAATTGTTTTAGAAGAAATAATCGTAACCGATGATAGCTCAGCTGGTAGAGCATGGGACTGTAGAGGGTAAACTGTAATCCTGTGGTCGGCGGTTCAATTCCGTCTCATCGGATATATTTTTGCATAAGTTAATAATAGACTAATTTTAAAATAATAATCTAAAATTAAATACCAAATGTTATTAACTTTAATTTTATCTTAAAATGATTATATTAATTTACTTCTTATTGTATTGCATATAATTTTTCTTCTTTTTTTTACCAACCAAAAGCTTACAAACAAAAGTTTCGAGTTTTGTAAAGAATCAAAAAAATACCAAAAAAACAATTAAAAAAATGCCATCAAAACAAGATTGTATTGGATAGATTAATTGATTATGATCAAATTGATTCTTCTTAACCACACCTAACACAATTTTATAAAAACGAACCAAAGAAACAACATGAAGTGCAAAACAATTCAATGCAACCGCAACATTAAAAACAAAATACAAACTTGCAGCCCAAAGTAAAGAGAATACTTCCAATACTGCAGCAATAACAGAACAACGCAAGCAAAGTTGAAGTAAAATACTTCAGTAAAAACAAAGAATCAGAAGCAGCGGTAGATCAGTTGGTTAGATCGTAAACCTAACACGCTTAATGTCACGAGTTCAAGCCTCGTTCGCTGTAGCTAATTTTATTCTTACTTTTCCAATATCGATGGATTAACTCAGTAGCAATCAGGGATAAATGTCTCCCGCATAGTCCAGTGGCTAGGATACCTGGCTTTCATCAGCACGAAGATCCCAGGAGGCCCGGGTTCGATTCCCGGTGTGGGAAATGATTTTTTATATTTAGGACTGGTTAAAATTGTTTGTTTGAGGCAGAAGTTTCTTTAAATTTTATTAAACTTTGCTAATATTGTAGTTTAATATTTCGGTTTTGTATTATTATTGATATATTAAACGTAGAGATTACAGAATTGTTATTGAATTAAGTTTATTTTTTTATTTAAAAGATAAATAATTTAAAACGTGAATATTTAAAATTCTTTGTAATTTACGTATTTCTTCTTTCTTTTCATTTTGTTATTCATATTGTTATTATTTAATTCTTTTAAAATCTATATATTCCACTAATTCCTCACTTCCAAAAAACCTTAATGTTGTGCTTTTACTGCTCATTTTCAGGGAACGTTTTTTAGAACGGCTTTAAAAATGTTTTTCAGCTCATCATAATATTTCTGCAAAAATTGGCATCACTCTTCAAAAATTCTATCTGTTTTCCATTTCGCCCAGTTCTTTACTTGCTTGAACAACACCGTCAATTGCTGCTTTTACTCGTTCATTTTCAGTCTCTAATTTAGTGGCAATGACTACTGTACCTAATGGAAGTAGTTGTAAACCAACAAGCTTAGAAATGTCTGTTAATAAAACTTCTTCTACTTGTGAAAGGTCTTTACTACAATTAGACATGTTAATTTTTTTTGAAAGATTTAATGTACATGAAAGGCTGCGTACAAAATATAACTACAAAAAGATACAAAAAATAGTAATAAGCGCCAAAAATATTACAATTTATTTTATCTAATAATAATAAAATTAAAAAAACGTGAGATTATTGATACTGAATAAAAAGAAAAGTTTTTTTAAAATTGCACAGAGGCGAAAATAAACCTTGTTGAGATTCTCTGGACCTTTCTTGTTCATGCATTTAAGTTTAAAACTTTTTTCGCATATTGAAAAAAAACCTACAAGATTACACCAAATATTTGTTGAAAATAAAATATACCTGTATTAATTAACAAAATATGAATTAAGACAAAAAACATTCCCTTTATAAACATTTCCCTAAACCTTCCCGGCAGGCAGTGGTGCTGAGTTCGAGTCACACAAACAACAAACCTTTTTACTAAAAAAACCTATAGGTACTGTTTGTTTGTTTGTTATCTGATTGAACTGAATTGTTCATATTTTAAGTCTTACTTATACCTGTAATTTGTCAACTGTGTCGATAAATGACCTTTCAAATTCTGCAAAATCACTTGGTACGACCTTTCCCTCCACTACTGTTTCTTCCTTTTTTTCAATAATATACTTTACACGCTTAATAGCGTTTTTTGTTACATCTAAATACATGTTAAATTTGAATATTTCATCAATTTCGTCTATATTGGACAGCTTGTAAGTATTTGAAATTAAAATATTTCTCAGTAAACGTAATTCCAGTAAACCTAATTCAATATTTTTATCTGCTTTGTTAAAGTATTTTGGATAAATGTAATTAACAAATGAACAAAAATCATTTATATCTTTTGGTTCACTAAACAACATTTCAGCAGGACATCTTTCCAAATTTGTATTTGTATTTAGTGAATTGTTTAATAGCCAATTAGCAAATTGTTCCCATTCTGGTTTAAACTTATATAGATTAATGTCAATAAATTTAATCGCAAAATCAACTGTTGGTTTATAAAGTAGTGGCAATTTGTTATTTTCTCCAATACTTTGCAAATAAGGAAACAATAAATCATTAGTAGACAAATTACACAGGTAATTTGATTCCTTTGATAAATATTTAATCAAACAATAAACGAAATGAGAAGAATTACAACTCTTCTCATCATATCTCATTACTCCATTCCATATGCAACAAAACCTTGCAAATTGATAAACAAAGTCATTAAACATTTTGCTTATTTCTTCCTTATTTTCATTATTTTTTTTATAAGTTTCTTCATCAATTTTAAACACATCAGTATAATATATTAATTCCTTTGAATTAGTTAGTGGTTTACATTCAACAAAGTTATTTTCTTTCCACTCCACTTTCCATTTCCCAAACAAGAATGAGCATTTGTATTTACTGTTGTGTAGATTTTTTGTGTCTTCCTTTAGATCTAATTTTTCTTCAATAAACGCCTTTACAACAAAATGTATTGAATTTTCTTTTTTGTGAGAATTAGAAATCTTTCCAATATTACTTTCAAGAAATTTTGATGGAATTAAATGTTTCATTATTGAATTTTTTCTTTGATTGTCATCGTTGTTATTTAACAATTTGTTATCCACAAATCGTGTCATCGCTTTCCTTTGGCTTTCTTTATCGAAATTTAAATTTTTTAATTTATCTAATAAATATTCATTCTGGTCTTCAAAACTTAATGGTTCTTCAGTGTCAGAAAATCCTTCATCTTCCATTTCTCCCGTTTGTTGTTTTGTGTGGGATGATCCAACTCTGTGGGCAACTGCTGTTTGTAAAAAGTTGTTCCTTTCTTCTAAGGAAAGATTATTAAATTTAGGAAATAACCATTCTGCAGTAGCTCTCTTTAAAACATAGACGTCTTTACTTTTAATAGTTGTTCCATCTTTTAATTTCAAAAAAAGTTGACATGGTTGATCCTCTTCATCTTTAATTTCAAAAAGTCTGCAGCATGAAAAGATGATTGTCAAATGATCATTATGTCGAATTTTATATAGGATGAGTGTTTTAGCCTCAACATTTCTATTCTTTACCATTAATCCATCAATGTTATTTGGATTAATTAATCCATAGAGATCAATTGTATAATTAATTACAGACTCATCTATTAATAACTCATTTGTGATATTTTCATTACCTAATCCAAGTAATTTAAGATTAGTTAATATCAATTCAGTTGCTGTATTTTTTCTCTTCTTTGTAACCTCTTTCCTAATAGTTTCTTTTAAAGTCAGGTCATTATTGTCCTCTTCTTCTGAAGACAGAACGACAATAGCTTCAACAACATTGTTATTTACTACTGGGGGTAAAGAAAATAAATTTAGTTCCACAAGTTCTTCTTTTGTATAATTATATCCACCGTGCTCGTATCTAAATACAGGCATTGAAATTTTTAATGTTAAATGTTCTTGAGGAATATGAACAAACACAACAACGTTCTTTGTTTTTAATTTTGGTTGTTTGTACCCAACTGTTTTTAATAAAAATCTTAAATACTTTTCTTCTTCAAAATCATATCTTGCCATCTTTTTACGGTCAATCTCTTTAAATTCTTTGTTGCTAGTGTTACTTTTTTCTACATGTTCTATTCCAACTTTTTGAATATCTAATTTTAAAAATGAAGAACCAAGCTGAACAGATAAACTATAAATTTTCTTTAAATTTGCTGATCCAGTTAAACAAACTTTATACTCTCTACCTTCAGGACACAATGTTTTCTCTATGTTAATTGTTTTTGTATGAGGTGCTATTTTCTTTTGAGTTGTTTTAATGTTGACATCTAAAGATGTTTGTTTACTACTGCTAACATCATTATTGCAAGAAGCAGTATTTACTGTTGTTGTACTAGAATTTTCTGATAAGACTGATGAATTAATAGTTGGTTGGATAGTGGTTTGTGGTGTGACATTATAAGAATAAATAAATGGTGAAAAGTATGAGTTATAATACGTAGTTAACCATTTACAATAGTCTTCTTTACTTCTATACCAATTATTGTCAATATCTAAAGAAGTAATGATTATGCTACGATTTTGTAAATAGTTATTGTCAGGTTCAGCATTTACAACAAAGTATGTAAAATAATGATAATTTGTATTATTATCGGTCCATTTAAGGTTGAAAATTAAAGATATTGAAGTAATACATGCTTCAATAGGCATTATATTAAGAATAAACTTTAAAGTATTTGAGCTATTCTCTTCTTTTCTTAGTACATTTTCAGTCCGTAACTGATATTGACGTACTTGATTATTTGAAAGTGACGCTACAAAATAACATTCATCATCCATAGTTAAACTTATATATTCACTATTATTAATAGGATTAAAAAAAGGAATATTAGAATTGATTTAAAAAAATTAATAAACTAAACCTTATTCCTCTAACGTTTAGAACTACACATACTGTTTTAGTCAACTTGAAAGTATTGTAAAGTATCAAAAAAAAAATTAAAAAAATGTCATCAAATCTTGTTTGATAGACTAGTTTATTGGTTGTGATCAAATTTAAGTGATCCTTCTTAATCGCACCAAACACTGTTTTATAAACCTTGGATTGTTTTGCACATCATATTGTTTCTTTGGTTCGTTTGTTTTTAATACATTAAAAACCAAACACCATAAATTAAATTGCAGCCCACCGAATAAAATGCTAAATAAAATACTTCTGTTTACGAAAACGTGTAGCAGCGGTAGATCAGTTGGTTAGATCGTAAGCCTAACACGCTTAAGGTCACGAGTTCAAGCCTCGTTCGCTGTATTCCTTTTATCCTTACTTTTCCAGCACACAATTCAAATTTTAAAAGCCCCGCTAAATTTAACGTTATAAATTGATGAATTAACTCAGTTTTAATTAGGGTCATATGTCTCCCGCATAGTCCAGTGGCTAGGATACCTGGCTTTCATTTAACTAAAAGATCCCAGGAGGCCCGGGTTCGATTCCCGGTGTGGGAAATGATTTTGTGTTTTGGAAATATCTGTTTCTATTTGTTCTTTCAAATATTGTATTTTGACATTTCGGTTTTTTGTTATTATTGATATATTAAACGTAGAGATTACAGAATTATTTTTGAATTAAGTTTATATTTTTATTGAGCTGTATATTTAAAAGATAAATAATTTAAAACGTGAATATTTAAAATTCTTTGTAATTTACATATTTCTTCTTTCTTTTCATTATTCATTTTGTTATTATTCATTATTCTTTTAAATTTTATCCATTCCACTGCGTTCAGTTTAACTTCACTTTCAAAAAACCTTAATGTTGTCTCTATCGTGCTTTTATTACTGCTCATTTTTTTTATTATAATTTTCAGGGAACGTTTTTTAGAACGGGCTTTAAAAAGGTTTTAAAAAAGGTTTCAAAAGCCAAGCTTGTTTTATTGAAAGTGAAATAAATTCCATTCATTGGTTTATTTATTTATTTACAAATATTCTTCGATTGGATGGGATGGGATGGATTTTAAAGATTTTATATCTGTTTCATTTCATCATTTTGCTTCTGTTAAAAAAAAACGTAGCCTTTTCATTTCAACAAAAATGGATGACATTTTCACAACAAACATTAACTGTCAAATTTTCTATCCACACACAAAAAAAAAATGTCAACAACAACAATAATACCCACCGTTTCAGATGCCACAGATGTGCACACAAATATTATTATCCCAGAAAATGATTCTTCTCAACAACAACAACAACAAGAAAAAGAAGAAAAAGAAACAATTGCATTGGCTACGACAAGAATACTAAATAAAGAAAATCAACAAGAAGAAGAAATAACAACCATTTTAGAAAATAATAAAATAAATATAAAAAGTGAAATAAATAATGAAAATAATAAACAACAAATAAAAAAGAAAATTGAATTTAATAATGAAGAATTAATAATTATATTTTTAAATAAAATCTTTTCCTTTACAATAAATATTAAATCTTTTCAAAAAGATGATATTTTATTATTTTGTAATTTACAATCCATTTCAAAACAATGGTTTAATATTTTAAATAATACAACTATAATTAATAATAATAACAACAATAATAATACAATAATAATTAACGATAATACAAAAAGTTT
>CADWAF010000341.1:0-34473 GCA_902984215.1 Willaertia magna
ACTCAAAAAAAATAATGATATTCAAAACCTGCTTGCTTTTTCTTCTTTTCTCTCTATTACTACTCTACCTACCCGCACCTTCTGTTCAGACTTTTGCATGTAATGGGACATTAGATTCATCTAATGACGTTTGTTCAGGAAGAGGTGCCTGTATTGGAACAGACTTATGCATTTGTGTAAAATTTGACAACAGAAACTCACAAGGAAATGTAATGACCTCTCCAAAGTCTAGTACTGGTCTTTATACTTCTTCTCTTCTTCTAACATCAGCTAATGGTAGATTTCAATTTCATCTTAGTTCCTCTACTCTTGGTGTTTCAGATGAGACACGACCAGGTCAATGGGCTTATGAAAGATTTATTTATCAAACAAAAACTTTTGTTTGGCCAACAGGCGTTAAAGTTGGGTTTTTTTTATTGGACACTGGAAATATGGAGTTAAGACTTGAGTCAGGTACCGTAATATGGGAATCTAACACTACTGGTATAGGAAATATGCCCTATAATTTATTGATGTTAGATGATGGTAATTTAGCTTTGTTTGATTCACTTAAAACAAAGATTTGGGAAACAAATAGTAGTGTACCTGGATTACCATACACGAAGTTTGCGGGCCGATTTTGTGAAAGTCACGAATGTTTTGGAGTTTTATACAATGAAACTAATGTTTGTAGTGGAAATGGTACGTGTACAGCTTATAATACATGTCAATGTAAAGATGGACATTATGGAGCTAATTGTGAACTATACAAATGTCATGATATTTTAGGTAATGAAACAAATGTTTGTGGTGGTCATGGTAAATGCGTTGGAACTAATCAATGTGCTTGTAACTCTGGATATGATGGTCCTAAATGTCAAGAAACGACCTGTGGAGGAATATCGTCTTATAATATAGAAAGTGTTTGTTCAGGACATGGACTTTGTACTGGTTTCAATCAGTGTACTTGTCTTGATTTTAATAGTTCACTAATTTATAACAATAACTCTCTAACATTTCCAAACACATTTAATCAAACTAACTATTTAATTTCATCAAACAATCGTTTTAAATTTATGATAGACGATTATGGAAATGGTACGATATATGATTCACAATTAAAAACATATAAACAAGTGTGGAAAGGTATACCATTTACTTCTCCATATCAATTAATTGCATACTCGAATGGTTTTTTGGAAGCAAAGAATAATAACAGTCAAATTATGTGGGGATCGAATGCTGAAGCATTGGGTTTTCCTCCTTATCGTTTATTGTTACAATCTGATGGTAATTTAGTTATTACTTATCCTGGTGGTTTAGTTTGGTCATCTAAAACAGGTGTTGCTGGCTTAATGAATGATTATATATATGGTGGTGAAAATTGTCAAATGAAGAAATGTTATGGAATACTGTCAAATGACACAAATGTTTGTAGTGGTCATGGTGAATGTATTGGACCAGATAATTGTGTTTGTCAATCAGGTTGGAGGGGTTCAAGTAATTGTTCTGTTTATACTTGTGATAGTTTAAATAATTGTAACAATCACGGTGTTTGTGTTGGTAATAATACCTGTAGCTGTCAATCAGGGTGGCGAGGATCAAATAATTGCAGTATTTTTACATGTGATTCCTTAAATAATTGTAACGATCATGGTATTTGTATTGGAAATAACACTTGCAGTTGTCAATCTGGTTGGTTAGGAGCAAATAATTGCAGTAAATTTTCTTGTGAAGAAAGAAATTATTGTGGAACCAATGGAACTTGTATTGGACCAAACGAATGTCATTGTAAAGATAACTGGTTTGGTAGTAACTGTACAATACCTTCATGTTTTGGTATTTTAGCTAACGAATCAAGTGTTTGTGGAGGTAAAGGCCAATGTCAAACTGTTAACTCTTGTAAATGTGACGATGGTTATTATGGACCTAGTTGTTCTATTCCAGTATGTTATGGTGCTCTTGCAAATGAAGTAAATGCATGTAATGGCCATGGTTCTTGTTTAAGCAAGGATCATTGTAAATGTGACAGTGGTTGGTATGGTGATGCTTGTTCTGTACCAAATTGTTATGGTACTTTAGCAAACAATTCATTAGTTTGTAGTGGAAATGGACAGTGTATGGGTCCAGATTTTTGTAAGTGCAACAGCACTCATGGTGGTGCTAACTGTAATATTCCTTACTGCTATGGAGTGTTAGCTAACGAAACTTCAGTTTGTGGCGGTCATGGTTCGTGTTCCAATCCTAATACTTGTGAATGTCAACCTGGATGGAAAGGAAATTCAAATTGTTCAATTGCTTCTTGTGAATATGTGAACAACTGTTCTGGAAATGGTACATGTATAGGTCCAAATCAATGTTTGTGTAAAAATGGTTTTCAGGGATCAAATGATTGTAGTGTAATCAGTTGCGTTAATGTAAATCACTGTTCCAATCATGGTTATTGCAGTGGACCAGATCAATGTACTTGTGATTCAGGCTGGAAAGGAAATGCAAATTGTTCTTCTCCTTCTTGTGAGAATGTCAACTATTGTTCCAATCGTGGTTATTGTCTAGGTCCTAACCTATGTGCCTGTGGTGATGGTTGGAAAGGAAATGCAAACTGTTCTTCAGTCAGTTGTGAATTACTACAAGATTGTAATGGAAAAGGTACTTGTATTGGATCAAATCAATGTGAATGTCTATCTGGATGGAAAGGTTCACTAAGTTGTTCCGTTCCAAGTTGTGAAAATCTTAGTAATTGTAACGGAAATGGTGTGTGCTCTAAATCTAACGTTTGTTCGTGCTTTGAGAGATATGGATCTTATGATTGTAAATTTTTAAAACTGTTAAGCTCAGAAATATTAATTAACGGTAAATTGGATGGTATTGAGAAAGTTACAACATTTAGTTTGTCAGTCAAGATTGACAAGAATGTCAGTACTCCAATTTTTTATAATTATTATATTCCAAACGTTTTGAATCAAACTACACAAAGTGAAAATTGTAATGTTTTAATCCAATCAAAAGGAAGCTATCCATTGACTGTTACAATTTATTCTGCGGAAAGACCAGAATTTATTCATGGAAATCAAATGGTGACTTTAAACGTTGCTGAATTTAAAGACAATTCACTTGCTGATTTAAATGTCAATGATATTTATGATATCGCTAAAAACGATGACGTTTTCAAAAGTGAAAATAAGACAGCTATCATTAATCAACTCGTTTCAGCAACTAAAAAAGAAATAATTACCACAGTTGACCAAGGAGAAAAAGCCCTTTTTATTTATGAAACAGTAGTTAAATATTCAAACATTCCAGTTTCAAATAATATCACTTCACAAATCAATCAAATTTCTAACGTTTTGTTAGAATCTAAAAAGAATGGAACCACAACTGACTATAAGATTGAAACAAGTGTTTCTTCTATTTTTACAATTTTAGATAATATTTTACAACAAACTAATTCTTCATCAACCATTTCAGATACAAATGAATTAAAAAGTAACACAGAAAGAACTATTCAAACTTCACTTTCTTTATTATCCCTTAGTTCTTCTATAAGTAATAAAAGAATTGAAGGAAAGGCAATGAACTTGTTATTTAAAAGAATTTCAAATGAAACAAAAGAAACAAATTTAAATATTACAAGTGAATATCAATTTAAAATTCCAACTAATAATAATTTAAATGAAGGAAATGTTTCCTATGGAGCTGTAATGATTGGTGACAGTCAACTATACAAAACGTCAGACGTATCACTTTCAAATGTTTTCCAACTTAAAACATTTGTAAATGGAAATTACGTTCCATTAAGAAACTTAAAAAATCCAATTGCCATTTCCTTTAAATTAGAAAAAGGTGACATTTCTTTCAATTCTTCCACTAGTTACAGTTGTAAATATTTTAATGAAGAGGCACAAGAATGGAGAACTGACGGTTGTAAAAGCACTGGTTATTCCATAGTCAACGGTTTTATTGTAATGAATTGTGAATGTGACCACACTACGAGTTTCCTAACTTTCTTAGAATTTAGTTCAAAATCAAATAACACTTCAGTAGCACAAATAGTTTTATCAAGTATTTATTTAATAATAATTATTTTAATATTTATTGGATTATTAGTATTTAGAAAAGAACCAATTGTAAAATCAAGATTTTTAACGCCTTATATTGGTTTATTAGCTCTATTTATTGATAATTTATTTTCAGGGATTATATCAAATGCCATCTTTCAACAAACAAAAATCTATTCAACTTCAACTACACAGTCGGCTGCAGATATTTTAGGAAATGTTGCTGTTATAATTTCAACAATGATGACATTAATTGCAATAGGAACTTATTTAATTGAAATTATTAGATATTTATTAGTAAGATATTTATATGAATTATTAAATGAAAATCCAAAAATAGAAAAGAAACCATTATTAAAATTATTTACTTCAAAATTAATTTATATAATTTCTTGCTTTACAATAGGAATTCCAGTAATTATTTATTTCGTAATATTTGTAATTTTAAGAAGATTTGATGTTATTTCAGCAATTGCCTTTTCAAGTATTACTACCATTACATTTTTTGTATTGATTATTTTATTTTCTGTAGTAATATTTACCGTTTTTGGAATAGATATTTATTTTACAACAAAATATAAACAATTTACAAATGAGTTGACTGAAATGATGAAAAAGAATGTGACAACAGAAACAGATAACAACAATAATAAGAAATTTAAGAAATTTAATCACAAAAATTATCAAAATATTTTACAAAACTTCTTTGTTTACAATGATAATTTACTTTTCCGTTCTGAAGCTTGTATTTTCCTTTTTGGTTTAATATTTTTCATAATTTCATTTTGTATTGGATTTTCATTGTTAGCTAAAGAAGGACAGAAAGATAGACAACAATTATCTGAAGTAATTTTAGCTTTCGATTTAATTAGAAATGTTTTATGGATTACTTTATTTGGTGGATATATTGTTTGTGCAATTCTTTATAAGAAAGTGAAAAGTGTCATTAATCAAAAGTCAACTGCCACCACAAATAAGAAAACTACAAAAGAAGAAGAGAACAAGAATGAAGATGATATAACTGGTTCACTTACCTTAATTTTAAAACAAAACGATATCTTTTCACTATTTAAACAATACGCAAAACAAGAATTTTCATTAGAAAATGTTTACGCTTTTGCAGATCTAGAATACATTAAAGATTTACAAAAAAAGAACAAAGAAGATGAGATTTGGAAAGAATTAGATGATTTTAAATTAAAATATTTAGAAGCAAATACAAATATGGAATTAAATGTATCTTCTGAATTAAAGAAGAGTGTAAATAAGAATTTAAAAGAAAGAAAAGAATTAAAGAATTTATTGGAAGATATTGAAAGTGCAATTGTAATTAATTTGGGAGATACTTATTCAAGATTTATTGAAACTGAGGAATACTTATTGTTGGAAAGAATTAATGAATTAAAAGAACAAATAAAAAATTAATTCTGCGCTATTAAAAAATAAGAACAAGTTTGTCAAAAAATCTACAGCACTACAAGTTCCCGAGAAGTCTCCCATCTCAGTACTAGTGTAGCCCTACTGTGCTTAACTTCTCAAATCTAACTATCAATTTGATAAACTTATCAATTCCTATTAATTAAACAGATAGTTATTGTTGTTTTAATTTTGTTGTGAACTGAACATCTTTTGTTTAAAAACTGCAAGAAAGTTAGTCTAACTAAGTCTTGTAGTTTTGCCGAGGTATACTTGTCTAAATTCACTTTTTGATGGATGGGAGATTAACCAGGAATATGGCAATCAACCCACTACTCTCTTTGAGAGTATGAACTGCGAGAAAAAACAATAAGATTGTTTCTTGTAGGAGCAATTTGGTGATTGTTTTAGGTTGTGAGCAGATATTCCTAAATTCGTTTTTAACAGCCACAAAATAAAGTTCAGTATTATGGTTGTTTTATTGTTGTCAATAATAAGCTAACAATCTTCAAAATCTTTTTCAGGCCAAGGCAAAGTATCCATAAGAAGTTTTAAATGTGATCAAAAATCTGTCAAATGTTGATCTGCCTTTCTTCTTCTTTAACAACAAAAACAATTTCTTAAAACAAAACCTAATTTCCTTCCTAACCTATCATGTTTTAACCTCTGTATTGTTTAAATTTAAAAACTTTAAAATTCAAAACTTTTTGTAACGTTTATTTTCCTTAGGAAAATACTTGAAATTAAAATCAAAAAAATGTCTCAAAGCAATAAAAGCTTAATCCCTTCCGATGCCATATTTAGACATAAAGTAGTTTTATCAACTAGATGGGTAGATGAAGATAATCAAAAAGTATTAAATAATGCAATTTATTTAACTTTATTTGAAGAAGCAAGAACTGACTATTTTGGACCAAATACTTTAAATTTATTAAATCCAAATACTTTAACATTTCCATTCGTTTTATTAAAATGTGATTTAAGATGTTTAGCTCCAGGTAAAGGTTTTAAGAAAGTTGATGTTTTTATTAGAACGTCAAATGTTGGGACATCATCTTTTACACAACAATATCGAGTTGTTTATGAAAAGGAAGTTTGGTGTGAAGCAGAAGCTATAATTGTATATTATAATTTTGAAAAGAAAACAAAAGAAAATATTCCAGAAGAATGGCGTGAAAAGATTTTAAAATATGAAAAATTTGATTATCATCCAATTGTCACAAATGTCAGAACAAATAAGGAAATACCTTTAAAAGTTGGAATGTACGCAGAAATTTCAAAAAGATTTACAAAAGAACATGTTAAAAGATTTGCTGAATTATCTGAAGATTATAATCCACTTCATTTAGATGATGAATTTGCAAGTAAGACAAGATTTAAAAAACCTATTGTTCATGGACAATTATTAACTTCATTAATTTCTGGATTATTAGGTGCACATTTACCTGGAGATGGAACTATTTATATGGAACAATCCTATAAATATAAATTACCTTTATTTGTAGGTGAAAGAGTGAAAGCAAGGGTAGAAATTGAATCTATTGATTTACAAAGAAAAATTGTAAATTTAATTACAAATTGTTATAAAGGTGATAAAGAGATTGGTGAAGGACCTGAAACTTTAATTATGGAAGGAAAAGCAAAGGTTATGGTTCCAGCTCAAGCTTTAGGTGTTTCACAAGATAAAACAAGTAAATTGTAGTAAACAATTTGTTACAACGCGTTTTAATTTAAACAATTTATTTTTACAAAATATATTTTGTATCTCTTCTTTTCATTGGTAAGTATAATTTTGTTTTACTATTATCAATTTCAATTTTAGTAGATAAATTTGGAATTACATCTCTCAAATCAAAATTATCTTTATCCCAACCACTAATAGCCAACGCTAAACTATTACCTTTCTTTAATTTATAACTTATTGGATAAAAGAATATTCTAATCTCTTCAAATTCATTTGGTGTTAATGGAGTAGCATCTACTTGTGAAAAACTTCTAAAAGGTTCTACAGTATTTAACAATCCATTCATATTATTTAAAAAAGTGGTGATTGTGGATTGATTTTTAAATTCTTGTTGTTGCTGTTGTAAATTACCATTATCATTGCCATTTACATTACAAACATTTGTAATATTTTGGTCATGAATTATATCTTGTTGAATATGTTTAACATTACTTGGTGTTAAAGGAGAAAACTTTCTATGAAGTGCTCTAATAAACCCTTCAGAAATATAAGTGGCACTTGTTCTTTCTGAATTATTATTTAATTCTAATAAATAACAAAATAAAATAGCATCCTTATTATTTCCCTTAATTGTAATGTCGATGTATGGATGTCCAGTAATTTCAATATCATTTTGTAATGGATATGTTGTATAATTTAATAAAGAAATTGAATTATTATTAAATACTTCATATCTTAATGCTCTTGGATCCATTTGAAATAAAAAGTGCCATCTTGAAAACACTCCAGTACCAATCTCATAATCTAATTGAATTTGATCTATATTCTCAATAATTGTTTGTTTTTCTTTTTGTTGATTTTCTTGTTGATTATTATAATAAGCGTGTGAATTATTTTGGTGAGGAATAGCCTCACTATAATATACTAATCTTCTTTGGTTATCGATAACTAATGTTTCTGTTTGAAATTCTTTAGGTGGCCATTTCTCGCTCTGTTTCCATTCTTCTTGTTGGATTACAAAATATCTTACTCTACTTGTTTGATTATTAGAATCTAAATAATAATAATTAAATTTCTCATATTCTTCTTCTTTTACTATTTGATTCTTCTTTTTATTAACACTATTTGGTAAATACTTTAAATGATAATCAAAGAAACCAATTAATTCACTAATCAAATCAAAACATCTAGTTCTGGTTTCAGCGAAAGGACTAGAGTTCTTAATACCACCATGGTCAAATGGACCTATAATTAAAGTTTTATATTTTGTCCAATAACTTAAATGTCTAGTAATGGTTGAACGAATAAAACTACCATCTAACCAAGAGGAAATACCTAATAATCCAATATCTTTTCTTATAATGTTCTTTTGTACTTGTACTTGATTTAAATATTCAATTGTTTTTAATTCTTCACTTTCAATCCAATCTAATTCAATATCACTAAACTCTGCTTTAATAATACTTGTAACTAAATCATAGTTAGCTTCATGTTCTTTTAGCGCAGTATTATAATAAAAAGATTCTTCTCCTGGGACTAACGCAACACCATCAACAACGTAATTGAAAAAGATATGAGCACCTAATGAGGAGAGTAGATTTCTAGGGATGAATTGATTTAATTCTAATTTACTGACAAATTGTGAATAAGTTTTTAGAAAACCAATTGAAAGTAAACCATTGGGCCAAGCAACATCTCTGTATAAATCAAAAGGTGAAAAGAGAGGAGCTATAGCCTTAATTGAGGGATGTTGAGTTGATAAAAGAGCTTCTGCAACCATTCCATCATAAGAAATACCATATCCTCCCACTATTTGATTACTCCAAGGTTGATTTATGATCCATTCAACTATTTGGTATAAATCATTAATTTCATCTTGATGTAAATCATGCTTTCTTGTTCCACCACTAGCACCAGTTCCTCTTACATCTTTAAATAGAAATTATTAAATAAAATAATCATGTTGAAAACATACCGCAACTAACAACGGAATATCCTTGTTCAATGAAATTCTTCGTGACATCAAATCTTACGTCAAATGTTCTACCAAGTATTAAGCTAAATGGAAACTTAACATTAAAACATCTATGATATCTTGTACCATGAAATATAGCTGGGTACTTTCCAAAAGAACCATCCTGCATTAGAGGAACATAAACGTCACAAGCAATCTTTGCTGAGTCTTTCATAACTACGTACACTGACGTTTTATTTAACACATAAGGTCCATCCATCATTGATCGTAAATTTGATTTCTGAAATTTTTGATATAAACTAGTCCAAGGGGCTGCATCCGTTTTACAAGCCTGGTTACATTTTGGTTGTAAATAAATTGTTTCCTGTAAAAACCTTCTATAACTTTTACTATTTTCATAAATTAGAAAATGTAAAACTATGGCTGTGAACACAAAACCAATAAAAGTTAATATTGAGAAAAATATGGCCTTAATAATTGATTTATGTGCAATAACTGGTGGCGGTGCTCCACTTAATAATACTACCCCCTTCATTGATTTTTTTTGACTATTTGATTTTCCTGATTATTGCAGTTTTAAAAAAGATTGCATTCTTCCAAAATGTTCAAAAGAAAACTGTACGATAAACTTTCTTGTTTTTTTACCTTTTTTTAACATATAACTATTTTTGGTATTTTGCATTGTATAAAAATTTCGATTATCATGAATGAATTATTCTACAATTATAAATTTTCTTCTTTTTCAATTTGCAATCTCATATGAGTTTTTTCTTCTACAAAATCATGGTTGACTGCCCATCCATTATTTTCAATAGCGTTAATAAAAGTGTCAACATGACCGTTTAATTGATTAATAGCGTCACCTTTCGATAATTCGACATTATTTAATAAACAAGTTGATAAAAACATTGCCCTCATAACATGTAACGTTGTAGCCTCTGTTGTAAATAAAATATAAATCTTATTTCCACTCTCTTTAACTAAATATCTTTCTTTACTTAAACTATCCATATCATTTTCAGTAACCAATGGTGCAAGTTTATCAATTGATGGATTAATTATAATATTTTGAAACTTTTCAAAAGAGGTAATAACAAACTTCTCAAGTTTAGATACCTCTGTTGGAGTTAATACTGTAGCTCCATTACTTTCTAAATATTTAGAACATAATATGAAAAACCTTTGCTTATTTAAAACACGTAATCTAACACATGATACAGCCTTATACAAAGAATATAATTGAATAAAAGATAATGCACAAAATACTGGAAATATTGTAGCAAAACTATAAGTTGTTAATGAAAATAAAGAACTAAAAGTAATACCCAAACCAGTTCCAATTAAAGAACTTGCTAATGTTTGACTTGTTGCCTTTGCAGTAACATCTGCTAAATTATCGCTCTTAGCAAAAGATTGATTCATAGCAGCTCTCGTAGCTCCTGCAGCAAAACAAGAAATGTTCTTACCAATATTTGCAATACTAGCTTGAAGAATAAACCATTTAGCCCCACTTAATGGACTTAGGATTTCTAGTAAAGCACTTGCTATTAAGGCATACTCTCCTCTCAATCTCCAGTATTTTGGGTCTGCATCAAAATTGGTATTTACTTTACTTGCGAAAAGGATTCCTCCTAATTGACCTAAACCATCCTTGATGATCCAAGCTAATGCTCCACCTAACATTGCAACTGTAATTGTATTTGAAGTTATACCGGCTGCATATAATAAGGCTTGCATTGATAAAACTCCTGAAAAACTTCCGGCAATATATTGTGCTGCTTGCCATTTACAATAATTTAAATAATTATCGGAAACTGAGTTTGGGTAACCTTTTGGAAGAAAAACGGAAATGAATTTATTACGAACATCTTTCCAGTAATTGTTTAATGTATCATTGCCGTGTTTTATATCTTGTTGATGGCCAGTTGAAGAAATATTTCTTTTAGATATTTTTTCTAATTTTATTATATTTTTCGAAAGATCATCCTCATTAATTAATTGTTGATTTACTTTGCCATTCGTATTATTATTATTGAGTAAAGAATTTTTACTTTGCTTTAAAAAAGAAGTACTATAACTCTTATTAAATTGTTTCAATAAAAATTTTGTTTTTGTTGACATTTTTTATTTCCCATTAATATTTGATGGAAAGCATCTCCTATCTTAAGCAGGTTTAAGCCTCAAGTTTTAACACAAAAGTGAGAGTACTGTAGTTATTTACACAAACTTGAGAAACACAAGAGTAAATTATTTCATTCACTTCCCCCAACAGTTATCTATTAGAGATATATGAAGATTTTTTCTCCTATTAAAATAATTACTTGAACCAACAACCAATAAAAATTACAATAAAATTGATTGAAGCAAACCCACCAACAAATTGCTTTTTTTAAAAAAAAAATACCAACATAAAAAATGTTAAGCACCAGTAAAAATCTAGTTTTCAAGCATAAACTTACTCAATTAACAAAATCCAATGCTATTTTAAATAATGCTAAGATATTAAATACTAACCAAGTACGTTTTGCTGCTAAGGAAAAGTTCGATAGAAGTAAACCACACATTAACATTGGTACTATTGGACATGTTGACCACGGTAAAACAACTTTAACCGCAGCAATTACTAAATATTTATCTGAAACAAATCCAGCATCAAATAATAAATTTTTAGCATATGACCAAATTGATAAAGCTCCAGAAGAAAAGCAAAGAGGTATTACTATTAGTACTTCACACATTGAATATGCAACTGAAAATAGACATTATGCTCATATTGATTGTCCTGGACATGCTGATTACATTAAAAACATGATTACTGGTGCAGCTCAAATGGATGGTTCAATCCTCGTCATTTCCGCAGATGATGGTCCTATGCTACAAACCAGAGAACATTTACTTTTATGTAAACAAGTTGGTATTAAACATTTAGTAGTCTTTTTGAATAAAGTAGATTTAGTTAATGATGCAGAAATGATTGAAATGGTTGAAGAAGAAGTCAGAGAAACATTAAAGAATTATGATTTTGATGGTGATAAAGTTACTATTGTTAAAGGTTCCGCATTAAAAGGTTTAGAAGGAGAACAATCCGAAATTGGTGTTTTTGCAATTAAAAAGTTAATGGAAGCTGTCGATAATGATATCCCTGTCCCAGAAAGAGATGTTGATAAACCATTCTTAATGCCTGTTGAAGGTGTTCTTACTATTCAAGGTAGAGGTACAGTTGCAACTGGTAGAGTAGATCAAGGTTCAATTAAACTTAACACTGAAGTTGAAATTGTTGGTCACGCACCTCAACCAATTAAGACTTCTGTTACTGGTATTGAAATGTTCAAGAAGTTAGTCGATAAAGGACAAGCTGGTGATAACTTGGGTGTCTTATTACGTAACGTTGATAAGAAGTTAGTAAGAAGAGGACAAGTTATTTGTAAACCAGGTTTAATGAAGCCTCGTGTTAAATTTGATGCTGATGTTTACGTTTTAACACAAGAAGAAGGTGGTAGACGTACACCATTCGTTGATGGTTTCTCACCTCAATTTTTCTTCAGAACTGCTGATGTTACTGGTAAGATTAGAATCTACCCAGAAGAAGGTAAGCCTTTAGGAGAAGGTGAAAAGAGTATGGCAATGCCTGGTGATAAGAAGAAATTCGAAGTTAATTTAATCTATCCAATGGCCTTAGTTGAAGGTTTACAATTTGCTGTACGTGAAGGTGGTTTAACCATTGGTGCAGGTATAGTGACAAAGATTTATGATGAAATGCCAGGTGGTGTTGCTCCTGTAGCAAAGAAGAAGTAAATAAATGTAATCTAATTTTTGTTTAGGATAAAAGCAATCAAATATTTTTACACAACAAACAATAACAAAAAAGTGTCCTTCTTTTACCAACTTACAAAATCAAAATAACATTTATTCGACGGCCTCTTAGCTCAGTCGGCAGATGCGCTGTCCTAGTAAGACAGAGGTCATGGGTTCGATTCCCATAGAGGCCTTTCAATTTTTTCATTTTTTATTTTAAAACATGAAAAAATTAAGAACATACAATATGAAGCATAAAGTAGTTGTATTTTTATTTAAGTATTTTCTAAAAAATGTTTTGTAAATTTAATTTATAATATTTATTATTGGAAATTTTATTGTAATAATGTTTTAAAGTGTGATTATTTGTCAAGTAATAGTAATTATAGTTTAAAAGAAGAATTAAATGTTACAATTAAATATTTTATTAAACAAATTACAAAATTGGAAGCTTTTTGTAATCCTTTACAAAAAGAAGAAAATATTGAAAATTATTTGATTGAAATTTGTAAAACTTTAATTAGACAGGTTGCTATAATTAAAGTAAATTATTATAAAATTTACAAAATAAATATTCCTAAAAATTTATTAAATTTAATTTTACCATTACAAAATTTAGAAAATCAAAATGATTTAATTTTACAAAAAAGAAAATTATATAAAAGTACAACTTCTATAATTAAACTTGGTTTAAGTTTTTATAGAGAAAAAGAAATTATTGAAAATTTTTTTATAGTTGACTTTTACAAAAATAAAAAAGGAAATGATTTTTATTTTTTCTATAAAAAAGAGATAACAGATTGTGGCATTGAATTTAATTTAATTTATTTTACAAAAGAAAATGAACAATCTTTTGATAATAAAATAATTGATCAATTATTGGTTTACAATAATAATAGTTTACAATTAAATTATAATAATAATTATAAATTAAATAATTTATTATCTTTTCAATTCGAAAATTTTCTATTTTTAGAATATCAGTTAAAACTTTTATTAACTTTAATTAAAAATAAATTATTTAATGGAATATTATTTACAAGTTATAATGAATTATTTAATTATTTATTTGATATTAATTTTAACCCAACTATTAACGAAAAATTAGTTGAATTAAGAAAAGAATTTTATAATTTTAAAACAATTTTAACAATTTTAAAAGAAAATGAAAAGGAATTAATTTTAAAAAAGGGAAATTTAAAGAAAATTAAAAGTTTTAAGAATGTTAATTCAAATTTAGACAAACAAGTGTTAAATGATTTTTCAACAAAATTTAAAAAGTATTTTGATGTTTATTTATATCAAATTTTAAAACCATTAAAGATGGAATATGTTGGTAAGAAAATTGTAAAAGTAAAGGCTTTGTTTTTATTATTGGATAATTACAAATTAAATTTTGTTAAAATTAATTGGGATAATGATATGATCGTTAAATTATATTCAGCAATTGACTGCAATTTAAACTATACCATTCCATATTCCACAAATTAAAAGGACTACACTTCTTTGTAAAGTATAATAAATAAATAAATTATAGTTTAATTTATTTTTTACAATAATAAATTATTTACATAAACTATTTAATCAGATTCTTCTGGTTTGTTCTTTGATGGTTCGACTTTAAAACTTAATGCAAGATTTCCTTCTTCATCAAATTCTCCTTTACTTTCAACTAAAATATGATCATAATCCTTAATTTCACCAGCAAGTAATAATTTAGATAAAGGATTTAAAACATATTCTTGAATTGCACGTTTCAATGGACGAGCACCATAATGTGGATCATAACCAACATCAGTTAACCATTCTTTAGCTTCATGTGACACTTCCAAAATTAATTTCCTTTCAGCCAATTGATTTTCAATACGTTTTAATTGTATATCAACAATATTTCTCATATTAGCTTTAGATAATCGATTAAAGAACACAATAGAATCAACTCGATTTAAAAACTCAGGTTTAAAATAAGATCTAAGTATACCAGATACTTCACTCTTTGCTTCTGATGAAGGTGTTCCTTCAGGTAAAGATGTAAATATCTCTGCACCAATATTTGATGTCATTATAATAATTGTATTTCTAAAGTCAACCTTATTTCCTCTAGAATCTGTTAAAAAACCTTCATCCATCACTTGTAAGAAAATATTAAATACTTCTCTATGTGCCTTTTCAATTTCATCTAACAAAACAATTTGATAAGGTCTTCTTCTAACAGCTTCTGTTAAACCACCTCCAACATCATATCCTACATAACCAGGAGGTGCACCAATAAGTTTAGAAACAGAATGTGACTCCATTAACTCTGAACAATCAATTCTAACCATTGCGTTCTCATCATTAAATAAGAATTTTGCAACTTCCTTTGCCAGTTGAGTTTTACCTGTACCAGTTGGACCTAAGAACATTAAGTTAGCAATTGGACGATCATGAGCGTGTAATCCAGCACGAGAAATTCTAATGGAATTACTAATGCTTTTAATTGCCTCATCTTGTCCAACAACAAATTTACTTAATTGATCTTCCATCTTTAATAACTTTTCCTTCTCACCAACTAATAGATTTTGTAATGGAATTCCAGTTTTTCTAGCAACTACACGTGCAATATCATTTTCAGTAACAGAATCACTCAATAATGATAATTGACCAGTTGACATCTTTTCTAACTCTTTTTTCATATCAGGTATTGTTTTATACTTTAAAATTGAAGCATTTTGAAAATCTGATTTACGTAATGCTTCTTCTAATTGTTTTTCAGAATCTTCAATCTTTTGTTTTAATTCTTTTGCTTTTCTTAACTTTTCTCTTTCTTCTAACCAAATAGAAGTCAGTCTGTCACTTTCCTTTTGATCATTCTCTAATTTTTGTTCTAATTTTCTTCTTCTTTCATTACTTGATGGATCTTTCTCATTCCTTAAAGATTCCAATTCAATTCTTGAGATTATTATATTTCTATCAATCTTTTCTAATTGTTCTGGTTTTGATTCCATCATTAACCTTAAAGAGGCAGCTGCTTCATCAACTAGATCAATTGCCTTGTCAGGTAGAAATCTATCAGAAATAAATCTGTCACTTAAGACAGCAGCACTAACAATAGCCTGGTCAGTTATTCTTGTACCATGATGTGCCTCTAATCTTGATTTTCTTCCTCTTAACATTGCAATTGTATCAACAACAGTTGGTTCTGTAACTAAAACTGGTTCAAACCTTCTTGTCAATGCCTTATCCTTCTCAATAAATTGTCTATATTCATCTAACGTTGTGGCACCAATACAATGTAATTCTCCTCTAGCTAATGCTGGTTTAAGCATATTACTTGCATCCATTCCTCCAGCTCCAGCAGCACCTGCATTAACAATCATATGTAATTCGTCAATGAATAAAATAATTTCACCTTCATATTCTTTTACGTCTTTTAAGATAGCTAACATTCTTTCTTCGAATTCTCCTCTAAATTTTGATCCTGCTACAACACGTGCGATATCTAAAGCGATAACACGCTTGTTACGAATACTTTCTGGAACTTCACCCTTTACAATACGTTGTGCTAATCC
The DNA here is from genome assembly GCA_902984215.1 of Willaertia magna. Taxonomy (NCBI): domain Eukaryota; phylum Heterolobosea; class Eutetramitea; order Acrasida; family Naegleriidae; genus Willaertia; species Willaertia magna. Next base: position 16,459 of record CADWAF010000341.1, read on the forward strand.
TTCAACAATTGCTGTTTTACCAACACCTGCTAAACCTATAAGTAATGGATTGTTTTTAGTTTGTCTAGATAATACTTGTAATGTTCTTGTGATAATGTCATCTCTTCCAATTACTGGTTCAAGTTTACCTTTTTTAGCTAATTCTGTAAAATCAATTCCAAATTGTTTTAAAGCTTCACCTTTAGGTAATTCTTCTGGATGTTGCCATGGTTGTTGGCTTCCACCGAATGGTCCTTTTCCACCACCTAAACCACCCATTCCTCCAAAACCAGCTAAATTTGATATATTTACATGATAAAATTTATTTGATAAATTATTTGTTATAATATTATTATTTAAAATTTGTTTGTTAAAATTGTTGTCAATTGTTTTTAAACATATTCCGCAATTTTTGCTTAATAATATGTTGGTATTTCTCTTCAAAAGTAATTGTGGTTTCAAAAATGTTGTTCCTTTGTTTAAGCCTTTTAACATTTTTTTTTGGTTTGTAAAGTTGCAACTTGGTTTTTCATTAAGTCCTTATAAACGTTTGTGTATTTCCGAAATACTTTTTTTAACTTTAACAATTTAATAAATTGAAACTGTTCGGAAGAACGGAATGATATTTTTAGCAAACTCATCGGTCATTTCAACCGGCGAAATGAAATATTTTACAATAAAATTATTTAATGTTTCAGCGGTCGTTTTGTATTTGATGGGAAGAGTGGTTTTTGTCTTGTTATCCCTAATGGTCAATTCAGAAGATACTGAATTAATCAAAAAACTTAATTACAAAAAAAAAAATTTTTAAATTAATTTTGTTACAATTCTTTAATTTTTTAAATAAATAAATTTTTGATAATTAAATTGTTAAATTATTAATTTGGTCTTGTTTAAACTCAACTCTCAACAATAAAATATTTTTCATTTCATTTGTGGAAAGCCTCCATTGTGCAGTTTCCCAAATTTCAAGTAAATCATTTGGATCTGACAATTTTAGTAAACAAGCAATTTGTGTTAATCTTGAAAATTTATCTCTAACGGTACGATCCGTTTTTGTTGTAAAATAATCTAATAGTTCTCTTACATCTTTATCGAATTGTAAACCTCCTAGATGGTTAAATCTCTTTAGTGAAATGATACGTTCTATTCTTTCGCAAAGTAAGGATATAGCTATATCAACTAACTCTTCAAAATTGTATTTTATAAGATATTTTTGATATGTAGATAGTACTCTATCAATATCTTCTATAAAGTTTTGTGTAAATGGATTGTTAATTTCCTTATTTGAAAATTGTGTATCTGTTAATAAATAGAAATTAGGATCTTGCGATAATTCTCTATCTAATAAATAATTTATATCTTTTTCTAAACTTAGTGAATAATCTTTTGAACTTATTAATTTTCTCATTGAACTTCTTAATAGTTCAGAAAATTGAACAGATGTTTGTACAAAATCTGAAGAACAACTTTTCAATTTCATTCTTTCAGTGCTTATGACGTCTTGTGACATTTCAATTCTCTTATTCTTAAATATCTTCTCTTCATACAATTTGTCAAATTCCTTTTTTAATTTTACAACATATTCACTCGTAATTTGAAAGTCATTTAACATTCTCTTAAATTATTGTTTTAATTAAATAAATTCTACAAATAAATAAACTTACCATAATGTTAATAAAATCTTGTTTCTGAGATCCAGGTTCAGTATTAATCAAAGATAAATTCTTTTTTAAATAATCTCTATATTCACTCCAAAATATTGTATTTACATGATTAGCTATTGCACAAATAATTTGAACATTTAATGAACCAATTGCTCTATTTATACTTTTCTTAAATATAAAGAAAACATCATAAATTAAAGCAGAATATTTCTTTGATTCATCTTCTTCATCACCTTCCTCTATTTCTTCATCAGAAGATGTATTTTCACCTTCACTTTCAATCAACCCATCATTATTACCGTTATTTGATTTTAATACATTATTTTTACCTTCATAAAAGGTTATAGCCTTAGTTAAACTTTGTTTCATAAAGGATTCATCTAATGGAATATAATAACTCATTAGTTCTTGTATCTTTGTATATAATTGAGAATCTCTATTTAATTGATAGTTATTATTTAAAGAGTTGTTAGATTCAAAAGAAGATGATTGTTTTGTATTATTGTTATGGTTTTCAGTTATTGAAGATGACAATAAATTAGATTCTAAGGCTTTTGATTGAATAAATTGTCTATAAACCTCTACCATTGAGGAGATTGCTGAAATTTCATCTAAAAGTAAATCCAACACTCTTGGGTCTGTAGGTGAAATATCAAAAGAAAGTAAATTATTGTTTTTTGACATCATTTGATTTGTATTTATAGGAATTCTATTTAAATATTTTAATTTTTCAGGTAATTCCCTTTTTTGTTCATAATAATCTAAAATTCTTTTCAAAATTTTATCACAAACTGTTTGTAAAATATTTATAATATAAATTACTGCTTTTTTCCCTCCAAAATTTAAAACAATAAATTCTTCATTATTTTCAATATAAGAAACAATAATATCCAACACTTGTGTTACTAAATCAATAAATGTAACATGATGTAATTGTTCTTTTCTTAATCTTGAATATCTTTCCTCTTCATCTTCAATAATATTTATCTCAATTGGTAAATCTGCAATTTTCTCTAAAGATTCATGTACAATATTTTCTAATTCTAATCTAGCCAATTCTGACAAATAATTTCCATAAAGTTTTAAACCTTCTTCCTCCATTCTTAAAGGTAAAAATAGTTTTGCAAATCTTTGTAATTGATTAAGATTATTTGTTTTCATTGCTTCCGTAAATTTCGAAATCAAAATTTCTTGCATTTTCTTTTCAGCCTTTTTAAACATGAAATTTCTTCTTTCTTGTTCATCTTTTGAAGATAATTGGTTTATTATAATTGCTTTTCTATCGTTACTGTGAAGTACTTTACTTATAAATTCGGTAGCTTGTTCATAATCTTCTTGTTTAATTGCTTCTTCAACTCCTTCAACACAACTTTTCATTCCGATAGTTGCTTCAACAGCGTCAATTGCTGATTGAACTCTTTCTTGAATTGCATGTAATTCTCTTACTTTAAAACTAACTCCTTCAGCTAATTTAAAAGTATTTTGAATTGTATTTCCTAGATTAATAGCTCTCTTTTCTGCAGATTGAATTTGATGTTGTACTTCATCTAAATTTTCTAATTGTAAAGATAATGGATGTTCATTTTCCTTTAAAATCAAATCTAATGTTTGAATAGCTTGGTCCTCTTGTTGTTTACTTTCTTCAATAACAAGAAACATCTTTCTAAGTAATTGATCATCTTTTTGTTGTGACGTGTCATTCCGATTGCTCATTTTTAATTTGAAAGAAAAAAGAGAAATGAAACAAAAGAACAATTAAAACAAGAAAATTTAATAAGTAATGCTTAGGTGGTAGAATAGTACACTAAACGCCTCTATTATTGGTTAGGCAGTAAGTAACGATGGTAAGGAATTGTAGATGGGTTAGTGTCAATTGATTTACCCTTAACACAATTTAATGATTAAGGTTGTAAAATTTAGGACGAATTTGATAGGCCAGTTGTTTTACAATCCTAATTCGTGGACATTCCTCTTTGTTCAATAAAGTTATGTATGCAAACCCGAAAAAAATAAATAAACAAACCAATTTTTTAAACCTAAAATTGTTCTTCTTTTCTGCTAAGAACATTTTCTCATCCTTTAATCTAGGAGGATACCTTCTCTTAGTAACAATATTAGCGTTACATCTATTATGACATCTAGATTAGATCGTCTACTAAATCTCTTGGACAGTGGAAGTCCCGCAGTTAGATCTGCAGCTGCAAAACAAGTTGGAGAAGTTACCAAATATCACACCACAGAAGTACCGTCTGTACTTAACAAAGTTAGTACTCTCCTTAGAGCAAAATCTTGGGAAACCAGATCTGCTTCTGCTGAAGCTATAAATGCAATAGCAACAGGAGTACCTGAATTCAACGCTGCTAAAACAAAGAAAGAAGAATTAGATGAAGAAAGACAAAAACGATTTGATGAAAAAGTACAAGAAGAAATACAAAACCAAGCAGAAAAATTCCGATTTAAAACTTTCAACTTCTATCAAGTTTTAGCTAAAGGAAAACCACTTTACGGTTCAAACCTAGTTGCAGATGAGGAACAACAATTGAAATCTTTAAAGCCAAAGGATAAATACAATTTTTATAAAAGACAACTTTTGGCAAAACTCGGTTTTATAGATGAAAGCGAACATGAAGCGTTATTAATTTACGATAAGGAACACTTAGATAAACAACAAAAACAGCTACAAGAGAAGAATTTAGCACTTGCAGAAGATAATATTGGATTAAGTGCTAAGGATAGAAGAAATAAGTTTATGCAAAAACAAAAGTCTAAAAAACAATCAAATGGAAACAATCAACAAGACGAAGATGATGGAGATAATGAAATAACAGCTGTAGAGAGTGAAAGTAAGAAAACTAAAACTATTGTTACTGAACAACCCCAAACAGAAAATAAAATTGTTATAGAAAGTGCTGTGGACACTAATGAATTAACCTTAGAATATGATCGTTGGCCTTTTCACTTCTTAGCTGAAAAGCTGTTAGTGGATCTATTTAATTCTTCATGGGAAATAAGACATGGTGCAGCTATTGGTTTAAGGGAGATATTAAAAGTACCAGAACAAGCCAAATCAGCTGGTAAATCAATTTATACAATAGAAGATTTAAATGTAGTTAATGAACGTTGGTTAGAAGATTGTAGTATTAGAGTTTTATGTTTATTTGCCTTAGATCGTTTTACGGATTTCCTTTCAGACCAAGTTGTGGCACCAATTCCAGAAACTTGTGCACAAATTCTTGGTATTATTTTGAAATATTTAAGTAGTGACATTGTAAAGAATATTGTGACAATTTTGATAGCTTTAATGCACCCTACTCAAGAGTGGAAAGTTAGACACAGTTCGTTACTTGGTTTAAAGTATGCTGTTGCCCTCAGGTATGATGTTGTAGGTGAATTATTAAATATAGTTTTACCAGCAATTATACAGTCATTGGCAGATGAAGGAAGTAGTGGAGGAATTGCTACTGACGACGTTAGAGCAGTAGCTGCTGATTGTTTAGTTCCAATTGCTGAGCATGTAATGAAGTTAGGCGAAAAACCTTTACAACATATATTTGGAGTTTTATGGAACTCTCTAAGTAATATGGATGATTTATCTTCAGCAACTGCAAGTATAATGACACTCTTAGCTAAATTGTATTCTATAGCGGATGATACAAATCATGTATTCTTTTCTTCCAATTTGCATTTATTAGTTCCAAGATTATATCCATATTTACGTCACAACATTGTAACAGTAAGATTTTCAGCATTGGATACTTTACATGAGTTAATTAAGGGAACTAAACATTTTGATTCTAATTCTTGGTTATTACAAGGAAGAGCATTGTATCACATAGTTACACTTATATTTCAAAATATAATAGTGGATACCAAAGACACTATTGTGGAAAAATCTATTGGTGTTTGGCAATCAATAGTGGAGAAAATACCAGAGAATAATTTAGCTCCTGTAATTAACTATTACATTGGTTCTTGGTGTTCCTTAATATCTACGCCGTTGAACCAAAATATGGACATTTCGTTGATGACATTCCCAGAGCAAATATATAGCACTTTATCAGAAAGTAGTTACATGTCCATAGACCATTCGCATACTGGAAAAAGAAAACTTGATGGTTCTTCTTCTTCATTAGACGATTCAGAAAAACAAACTTTTTCACTAAGATTTCATGTTACTGATTTTGAGGAATTTATAGTTTATAGAACAGCTGCTGCAAAAGCTTTAGCTATTTTTGCAATTTCCACATCTAGAGAAGAGTCATTGTCAGGATTGTATACTTCAATCGATTTATTACTACGATCAACTTGGTCAATACATAAAGAGACAGCCGGTTTGATTATACAACAATTATATTTAGTTGCTAATGAAAAGGGTGTTAAATACACTTTGCCTGATCCTTTATATCAAGCAGTAATAACAATTATACAAAGCGGAGGCACATATTCTGCTTCAGAATTACAAAGTAATTGGAATAACATTGTTAATGAATCTAATTTCTTACTTCAATTTTATTCACAACTTGGAATGGATGTATCCAGCTACTATTCAGTGACACCTGAAGGAGTAACGTCTTTGAACTTGTCAATCCCACTTGCACAAGATTTGATTGGAAGAATTTATGATTCATATGTACAATATTTAACAAATTCTAATCCACAATACATTCCAGAACTAGAGAGTTTAATGAATAGAGTGAAAACAGCAATTGATGCTTATCTTAATACTTTTGCTTCTGTGAGAGGAAGAGCATTTACTATATTAGCTTGTGCTGTTGTTTTTTCTGGCGTAATATCATCCAAACCAGTTCTTCAATCACTAATGGTAATTTTATTGACTTCAATTGAAAAGAATGGGTCTAGTGTTAGTTTACAAAAAACTAGTTGTATAGCACTTGCCAACATGTTGAAAATATGTAGAGAATTTACACCTTGTCCAAACTCTGCAATTATTAAGAAGGTTATGGAATTACTTTGCAGAACAATGCCAAAGATTTATGGTCACAAAGCTTTAGAGAAAGAAACAAATACAACAGAACAAGAGGAAGAGGAAATAGAAAAAGAACCAACCACAAGTACAGATAAACCAAAAAGAGGAAGAAAAAAGAAAACCAATGTTAAAGAAGATGAATTAAACGAATTAAAAGATGCTATGACACAAATAGACCATTCAACTGAAGATCCAGTTCAAATAGGACAAAGAGGTGCTGTTTTAACACTAAGAGAAGTTGCCGCAATATTTAAAGATGATCTTTTCAACCACATCGAACCTTTGAGAAATCAAACTATTGATGTTTTACTAAAGAAGACAGATTCTCAACCGGTCACTGAAGATAAACTTATAATTAATGCACTACACATACTTAGAACAATTATACCTTCAATAAGTTCTGGATTATTTGGTTTGTTACAAGAAATTTTAAGATCTATCATTAATAATTATATTTCTAATCCAAACGTTGAAATTAGAAAGCATGCAGCACTAACTGTTGCTGAAATTTGTTACTACATGATGGAACCTGCTTTAATAACGGTTGTGTTAGAATTATTACCTAGATTAGCTGATCCACAAAATGTTATAACTAGAAGAGGAGCTGCCTTATCTATTTATACAATTATCAACAAACTAGAGATTAAGGCACTACCTGCTGTCGCCTTTTTAGCAGTGCCTTTATTGAAAAGAATGAGTGACCAAGATGATGTTTCCAGAGAGATTTCATCTAACTGTTTTGGTTTAGTTATCAGACTTTTACCATTAGAAAAGACTGCTACTCCTCTAACAGGTTTAGAAAAAGAAAGAGAAGAACAACATAAATTTATTGATCAATTATTAGATAACAGTAAAGTAGCACCGTTTGAAATTCCAATTAAAGTTAATGCAGAATTAAGACAATACCAAAAAGATGGTGTTTCATGGCTTGCATTCTTAAATAAGTATAATCTTCATGGAATATTATGTGATGATATGGGTTTAGGGAAAACACTTCAAACCATTATTATGGTAGCTAGTGATATACAAATTCGAAAAGCAGTTTATGAAAAAACTAAGAGTATTGAATATGTTCATTTACCTTCACTTGTAGTTTGTCCACCAACTCTTTTAGGACATTGGCATTATGAAATTAAAAAGTTTTGTCCTTATCTTACTGCACTTCAATATATTGGACCTGTAGCTCAAAGAAGAATGTATAGAGGTGAATTCCCTACTTATGATATAGTTATCATGTCCTATGACGTTTTAAGAAATGATATTAAAGAAATTGTGGCTGCTCAAGCTAACTGGAACTATTGTGTATTGGACGAAGGACATATCATTAAGAATAAGAAAACTCAAATAACAAAAGCAGTAAAACAAGTCAAGGCAAATCACAGATTACTTTTGACAGGTACACCTATCCAAAATAACGTTATTGAATTATGGTCCTTATTTGACTTTTTAATGCCAGGTTTTTTAGGAACAGAAAAAGAATTTAATGCTAAATACAGTAAACCTATTCAAGCAAGTAGAGATGCAAAAGCAAATTCAAAAGAACAAGCAGCTGGAACGTTGGCTCTTCAAAGTTTACACAGACAAGTATTACCTTTCTTATTGAGGAGAGTTAAAGAAGATGTGTTACATGATTTACCAGAAAAGATTATCCAAGATTATTATTGTGAATTATCTCCAATACAAGCTAAACTATATGAACATTTTGCAAAGAAAGAGATTAGCAAAGTCTCTCAAGAATTAAAACAAAAAGAAGGAGAACAGAAGACTAAAGATTTATCAGAGAATTCTCATGTATTTAAAGCATTGAAATATTTACGTAAATTATGTAATCACCCATGTCTAGTATTAAATCCTGAACATCCAATGTATACAACAATTTCACAAGAGATTAAGAAGCAAGGTTATGAAGTGAATGATGTACATTTATCACCAAAATTATTAGCACTTAAACAATTATTAAATGATTGTGGAATAGGTCTTCAAAATGAAGGGAATAGTGCAGTTGAAGTTGGAGGCGCTAATCAACATAGAGTTTTAATATTTTGTCAATTAAAACAAATGTTAGATATTATACAAAATGAATTATTTGCTAAGTATATGTCAAATGTAACATTCTTAAGGTTAGATGGTGATGTAGAAACAATGAAAAGACATGAAATAGTTCAACAATTCAATGGCGATCCAACCATTGATGTTTTATTATTAACTACCAAGATTGGTGGTCTAGGTTTAAATTTAACTGGTGCTGATACAGTTATATTTGTAGAACATGATTGGAATCCTTCTGCTGATTTACAAGCTATGGATAGAGCTCACCGTATTGGTCAAAAGAAAGTTGTTAATGTTTATCGTTTAATTACAAAGAATACATTAGAAGAAAAGATTATGGGTCTTCAAAAATTCAAACTTAATATTTCTAAGAGTGTTATTAATAAGGAGAATAGTAGTTTGGCTACAATGGATACTGACCAATTAGTTGATTTGTTTAACTTTAGTGGAGAAGGTTCTACCTCTTCTACACAAATTGAAAAAACTAAAAAGTCTGGATTAGGACAAGTAATGGAGGCAATGGATGAATATGATCAAGAACAACAATATCAAGACTTTAATCTTAACAATTTTGTAAACTCTGTAAATAAATAAACTAGGTATAAACTTTTTACACAAACATTAAAATAAACATTAAAAAAATAGTACATTTTTTAAATATTATTTAGTTTTTTAATTGTTACTAAAATATTATTATAAAACTATATTTTTAATCTTAAAACTAATATAACAATTTATAACTTTTTCTCTAAGTTCCTTCAAAATAGTATTGAATTAAAGTTTGTAAAACTTAATATTTATATTATACTAACTAAATACTTAATAAACAATAAATTTTTTTAAATAAAAGAGTATAAATTTATACTTTTTTTTTATTTTTTAATTAAATTAATTTATATAAATTTATACTTATTAATATTTAAGACATAATATTTTTAAAAATTATTGCTCTAAAATTAAGTGTAGGTTGAAAAATTTTATTATTATTTTTAAAACTAATATAGTTTTAAGTTATAAATTAATTAAGAAAGAAAATATTGTTAAACTTGTTTTAAAATTTTACAATAAATTAATAAACAAATTTTTAAAATTTTACAATAAATTAATAAATAAATAATAATAATTTAATTATTTTATAACTTATTTTAAAAATATTTTAATAAATTTTGTATAATTAAATAAAAATAGTATTTTCAATGATTTAAATATAAAAAGTAAAGGAATAATTAAATTATAGTTGATTCTTGAAGTATTTGAAAGAGGATTTGTAAAAAGAAAATTAGAATGTTTTATTAATTATGTTAGATTATATTTAAATTGTGTATATAATAGTTTAAAAGTAATTATAAAATTTAGATTTAAAGTTGATTTTATTATTATTGAAAGTATATCAAGATTTTAGTTTTTGATATATGTTATTATTGGTTAATAAAATTGTTTTTATTAAAAATTTTTAATTAAATTTTAAAAAAAAATAAAATGACATCAATATAATTCTTTATTTAAAACATCAAAAAAAATATTTTAAAATTAATTTAAATGGTTTAATAATTAATAATTATATTCTTTTTATTCATCAAAATAATACAATAATCAACAATCAAAATTCTTTTTTATCTACACAAAAAGGCAGTGTTTTTTTAATTGAAGAAGAAATTAAAAGAATAAATAAATTAAATAATATAAATTTAACTAATATATTAAAATAATCAATTCTACAAAAATCAATTTTAATATTAAATCAAAAACAATTTACTTTTGTATCATCTTATAAAAATTTAACCTCTGAAAATATGAAAGAAATGTGTTTAAAAAATGAATTATATTTTTATTTTAGTTAAAATTGTGAATGTAGAAGATATATTGTAAATGATTTTAAATTAAATATTATAGAAAAAAATAAATAGAAAATTAATAAACATTATAATAGTAATCACATTTTTTATAATTATATAAATTATCATAAAAAAAATCATTATATAACATTTACATTTTAATAATTAAAGCATTTTTATTTTGTACTCAGCAAAAACCGGTTAAATTTTTTACAATAAACTTAACATTAATTTTTTTAACGGCAGCCGTTTTGGCTCTTTTATTCAAAAGTAACTAAAACAGCTTCATTACCAACAATATCTCCAGCCTTAATAAGAACCTCTTTAACAACAGCTTCATGTGCAGATCTCAAAACATTTTGCATTTTCATTGCCTCAATAACAACTAATTCTTGATTTGCAAGAACTTTTTGACCTGGTTGAACAGCAACTGAAACAATAGCACCAGGCATTGGAGCAATTAACATCTTTGAACGATCAGGTGGAGCAATATAAGGCATATGACGATATAATTCTTGTTCTTTTGGTGTTCTAATATCAAATTTAAATTCAGTACCCATAAAGCTGACAACTGCTGTAGTTCCCTTCTTTTCAGAAATTTGTAAAATAACAGAAAGATTATCATTAAAAACAGCTTTAAATATTGGATTACCAACTTTCCAATTAGTTTTAACAACAACTGCAGAGTTCTTTAATTCCACAATGTATTTATCCTTTTCAATACTAATTGATGTTGGATATACTTCTTTATCTAAATTAACAACTAATTCAGTTGCTTTAGGTACTTGAGCTCTAGGTAATTGACCTGTAACTTGATAATCTCTTCTATTAGTAATAAATTCAATTAATGCTACAGCTGCAATAAGATTATTCTTTAATTCATTTGATAATTTAATTCCAGTAAATCCTTCTGGATAATGTTTTTGTATATATTTTGTTGTAATATTTCCTTTTCTATATTCTTCATTACTTAAAATATCTCTTAAAAGTGAAATATTGTGACGAACACCTTGAATAACATAAACATCTAATGCCTCAATCATTCTATTAATTGAATCAGCACGATCCTTACCATAAGTAACTAATTTACTAATCATTGGATCATAAAATACAGAAATTTCAGAACCTTCTAAAATACCAGAATCAACACGAATTCTACCTTCATCATCTCTTGGTTCAACATAAGTATGTAAAGTACCTACAGATGGTGAAAAGTTATTTAATGGATCTTCTGCATAAACTCTACATTCAGTAGCATGACCAGTAATCTTAATATCTTTTTGTTTAAGAAGTAAAGGTTTCTTAGCTGCAACTCTAATCATTTGTTCAACAAGATCAATACCTGTGACATATTCTGTAATTGGATGTTCAACTTGTAATCTTGTATTCATTTCTAAGAAATAAAAGTTCTTATTTGCATCTAATAACATTTCAACTGTACCTGCACTGAAATAACCAACTTCTTTTGCTAAAGCAACAGCTTGTTCACCCATAGCTTTTCTTGTTTGATCATCAATTGTAGAAGATGGTGATTCTTCAACAACTTTTTGATTTCTTCTTTGAATAGAACATTCTCTTTCAGGTAAATATAAATAATTTCCATGTTGGTCACAAATTAATTGAATTTCAATATGTCTTGGATTTTCAACAAATCTTTCAATTAACATCTTTTCACTTCCGAAATTTCTAATTGCTTCATCTTGACTTAATCGGAAACCTTCTCTTAATTCTTGTTCATTGTATGCAATACGCATACCTTTACCACCACCACCTATTATTATTTAATAAATTATGGTTTCAATAAATTATTAATAAAAATCATACAACAACTTACCTGCACTAGCCTTGATCATTACAGGATAACCAATTTGAGCTGCAATTTTAATAGCATCATCAGCAGTAGGTACTTCACCATTATAACCTGGAATAATATTAACTTTAGCTCTTTCAGCAATAATCTTACTTTCAATCTTGTCACCCATAGCATTAATAGCACTTGATGGTGGACCAATAAAAACTAATCCAGCATCTTCAATAGCCTTTGCAAATGCTGCATTTTCAGATAAGAAACCAAATCCTGGATGTACAGCTTGTGCACCAGTCTTTTTCATTGCTGCAATGATACGATCTCCTCTTAGGTAAGATTCACTTGGTGCAGAACCACCAATGTAAACAGCTTCATCAGCCATTCTTACATGTTTATTATTTGCATCAGCATCACTGTAGACTGCAACAGTTTTAATTCCAAGTTTTTTACAGGTTTTAATAATACGACAAGCAATTTCACCTCTGTTTGCAATTAAAATTTTATCAAAATAATGTTCTTTTTCTCCACTATTTGATGTTTGTTGTTCAACTGGTGCTCTTAAATAGCTTGTTGGTTTAAATGTATTGAAATATTTATTTGATGATAAATGAGTAGAATATGTTCTTAATGATAACTTTTCAATGATGTTATTATTATTGTTAATTGATTTCTTTGTTGATTGTGCAGAAATCAACCATTTGTTATTTGTATTCTTAGCTAATCTCTTTGATGATAGTGCTCTAACGATGGATTTTTTCATTTTTTTTAAAGTTTTTATCATTAGTTTTACAATACTGAAAGAGCTTTTACAAGTGGTAGTTGCTCAAGCCTTTATTTATTATTTATTGTTAAACATGTAAGTAATAGCGATATCTTAGATGCTTTACATAAATATATTGACTTTTATTTATTATTTAAAATTAGTGTATTGGTGTTTTTGCAAATAGTTCCAATGTATACTTTACAACTGTGTTTGGTAAATCTAATGCAATATCATAAGATGCTGGTACTATATGCCACTCTGAGCTCGGATAAAGTTTAGCAATTTCTGAGTGTAAATATTTAATTGCATTACCCCAAGGTTCTCTACGTTTAAGGAAATTTTCACACAACCTTGTGTGATTAAAATTATTTTGTTCACAAGTACCATCTATTAAATATTGAGAAGTAAGTACTGTTACAGGAGTAACATCTTCTGAAAATGTTTCATTTGTTCTCGATTGTCTCACTATTACTGCACTCTTTTGGAAATTCCTTAATTCACTCCAAACACATTGAGAATATTGATTTTTAAACAATCTTACTCTATTTAAAGTTTTTTGACTTTCAGTATAAGCATAATTCATATAAGTTTTATATCCATTCATATAATATAACTCATAAGGATCATCATATGGAAATAAAAACTCTAATTGAAAATAATCGAATAATCTAGAAATAGCAAATGGAGTAGTCAATCTAAGAACATTATTAATATAATCCCTAGAATTAGTTCTTTCTACAATCTGAGTATTCGTCAAATTGTAAACTTGTTTTAATAATATCTCCTCTTGCAATTCATGAGCGGGATGAAGTAAAAGCATACCAGATACAAGTTGAGGATAATGCGTATTTAACAAACGAGCTGTAAATGTAGAAAATGAATGTGCTATAAACACAAGAGGGGTTCTCAATCTAGCTTCAAAAATTAGATCTACAATTTCAGCAACTGTTCTGTTTGAATCTCTAGGTAAAGCTCCAGTATCACTAAATCCATAGCCTGACCGCTCCAGAACGCAAGCTCTTACACCATTTGCAGCTAATTTATCTTGTACAGTTGACCAATAGGTTATAGCTGATGGTATTCCAATATCTGCATCCATCAATGCTAAATTATTACCAGTTCCTTTACATAACAAATGAATTTTATAACTATGATGTTCCATCTTTAATTCAACCATCTCTCCGGGTATTGTTACATGTTCTACAGTTAAAGAAACAGATTGTATTGTGAAAAGAAGAAATCCACCAAATATTATTGTAAAAAAGAATAATACAATAGTCTTCCAAATAGTCCCAAAAACACAACATGTAAAATCAATTTCATTAAATTGAATGAATGCTTCAGATTCAAAATCCGCATAATTTTCCTTTCTAAATGCAATATATTGATTATACGATATCATACCAAAACATAGAACAGATATTATCCCAAAGAAACAAACCCAACCAGATAAGTGATCTCTACTGAAAGGTACTAAACCATAACAAACCCAATTCATAAAGGAAACTACAAAAAAAATAAAAGCTAAAATTAATCTATAAAGAAAAACTGTTGTCGTTCCGTCAAGATTAATTTGTTTTCTATTCGTCGATCGTAAATGAATGGAATAACACTTCATTGTCACTAAAGCTCCATGCAATTCGGCAATAAATGTTATACACAAAATAAAATATAAACCAGATACTATAAACAATGATGTCGGACTTCCGTTCGTATAAAAACCTGTATCTTCTAATGCATTTGATAATGCTACAAAAAATAAAACCATTATTGATAATCCAAAACATATTAAATATAATGTTGATGATTTATATAATAAACTTAAAACTTTTTTCTTTATCTTTTCATTCTTTTTTGGGCCTTGTGTTGTCTTGTGATGTTTATCAGTTTTTTCCAAATCAAAAAAAACTCTTTTTTTCATTTTTTTGTTAAATATTTTTTTGAATTTTGATGTCTTGGTTGTAATAAATACTTACGAGTCATTTCGTTCATCTTCTGTAAATTGTAGTAATTGAGGTAAAACACTGGAAAATGTTTCCTTTTTTCTTACAGTATAGGTTGTTGATATTGATTGTGAAGAAATAGATTTTGGAAGGTAAGTGAGGTTAGGTTGAAGTAAATTAGTGCTGCTTAATGACCTATGCATTGCAGTCAAGTCAAAACTTCTATGACTAGTTGGGTTGTTGTTATTTCTGAATTCTTCATAACTATTACGATGATTTGTAATAATATTTAAGGAATTTGAATTATCATTTTGTAAATTTCTTTTCTTTCTTCTTCCTCTTTCAACATAATTTTCATCAAAAGAATATTGAATTGCATCTTGTTTTAATAAACTTTGTGTAGAAGGACTAGATGACCTCAAACTTTTTAAAGAATGAAGAAAATTCTTTCTTGGTTTTTTTACTATTCCTTCTTCTTCTTGTATTTGTTCTATTGGTGATATCGCATACTCGGACAAAGGCGTACCAGCTAATGAATCTAAATCAGAGCCCGTAGTTGCTGAATTTATTATAAAATCATCTCTACCACTACCTAGTAGGCTACCAGACATTTTTATTTAATGGAAATTAAGAAGGATGTTACAAATTCTAACGATAATTATGTTGTTTGGCTATCCAATGAATGTATAAACTCAAAAGGCTTGTGCCATTCGTAATTTTTTTTGGCATACCCCGCCACTGTACACTCCTCATTAATAAAAAACATAGAAGTGTTGTCATTTGCGTTTCTAAATTTTATTTAGGTTATAACTCCAATTTATTTAAGCTACCTTAAAGTGGTAAATGTAATTGTAATGCTAATAAAATACAAAATTAATCATATAAAATGATTTATGTAAGAAGTAAATCATGCAAATTAGATTCCAATTCTGTTTTTACTTCTGAGTCTTCTTTAGAAGCATACAAGATAATTGGGGAACTAGGGGATGTATAATTGTCATCTTGTAGTAGTTGTGACAAATTTTCTTCTTGCATTAGTAAGTCACTTGGAGAAAAATCCAAAGTAAAATAGTCATCTTCACTTGATAGGTCAACTGTGGTACTTTCAATTTTTAAATGCTTTTGGGTGTGTTGTACATTCTCTTTTAAAGTCCTCTTCTTTGTTGATGAATTAGAGCCGGTCTTAAACGTGAAGAAATTGTTATTAAAAGTGGTATTATATTTAAGTTCTTTGTTAACCCTTCTTGATTTCTTATCGTTATGTTTTGCTCTAAAAACTACGTCTTTTGTCATATCAACAAAGGTAATTGATTGTTTATTAAGCATCTCTTCTTGTGTTTTTTCATTAATAATTCCACAAATGATTAATCTTATAAATTTTAAATCAAATAACGAGTAATTTCAGAGTTTACATTTTATAGAATTATTCCAAAATTGTTAATGTCACTTGTTCCCAAGAGTGTTAAATTCACATATTTTGAGACTTAGCCATTTACTTTTCTTCTTTTGGGGCACTCTTAAGGGTTATCCACTTAGTATTTGTTTTGTATTCTACATTATTGTAAACACCTTCTCCCCAAATTTCAAGAAATCTAGTTGAGTTATACAATAAAGTTTCAATCATATTAAATATTAATGGTGATCTTTCTCTTGGATTATCTCTTTTAAAATCTAAAATAACATCAGGAGATCTTTGATGTTTAATTGGCATGTTTTTTGTTTTATCATTCTTTTTTCTAAATATGAAAAGTGTAAGTTTAGTTTTTGGTAAAAGATTTGAGTTCTCTTCTTTACTAAAGGATTGATCCAATCTTTCCTTTATCCAACACAAACTATCTACATATTCAAATTCAAATTCTTTCATTATTTTAATTATCTTAATAAATTATTTGTAAATTATATTTAAATAAATAATATTAAATTAATACCTACCTGTACAGTATATTCCTTTTCAATCCAAATAAAACAATATCCTCTCGTTAAAAACCAATCTTCATTTAACGGTAGTTTTTTCTTTTTTGTAATTTCAATGTTAGTAATTGTTGAAAATTAGTGAAGACTTACCAAATCTTTTATATCAATAGTATCATAAGGTGGATCTATTAAAACACCTTCAAATAGTGGTTCACCAAACTTATTACAAAGAGATTTAAAATCAAAATTAAACATATCATCAACTAAAATCACATCTTCTTTATAATTAAATTTATAAAGAGTACTTTTAACAATATCCTCTTCTTGTTTACAGTTCAGTGACATGGGCACTTGATCTTCTTCTGACATAATAGATGAAGAACAATAATAAGTAATATCATCTTCATCATCATCTATTGAAAAGTCAAACAAAGGAGATTCTTCTACAACTTTTAAAGAATTTTCCTTTGAAATTGCTTGTATTTGTTTAGCCCAAGAAGATAAAACCCTTTTAGAAGTTGGAACGTTAACAATCTCAATTTCAGATGATTTCTTCTTTCTATCTTGCTGATCTTGTCCACTATTATTATCCATTAAGATTGAATGAAAATTAAAACCAAATTCATTATTATCTAATTCTTGTAAAATATTCTTTTTTTTAGAAGAAGTGGGAACCTTCTTTCTTTTCTTTTTTTTCTTTTCATCTTCATCATCTGCTAGTTCATTAAGTAGTTCTTCATTGTCAAATTCTGAGATGTCTTCTTCACTTAAATGTTCTTCTTCTTCATTATTGAGATCCCAATCTTCTTCTTGTTCTCCATCATTAAAAATATAATCTTCATCGTCATTTGATTCTTCTTCACTTTCTATAATTGTTAATAAGTCTGTTTGAATATTATCATGTGAAGTTCTTTTAAATAATTCTTTTAATTGATCTTCTCCTAATAAACATTCTTCTTCTGAATTTTTGTTTAGATTATTATTGTTGTTACTTGTTTCATTATTGTTATTGGTATTTTCCGATGTATTATTCCTCTTTAAAGACTCTTGTTGCAATCTTTCTAATTCTTC